>VWYI01026721.1:340015-361396 GCA_013399455.1 Anthoscopus minutus
CCCTTGGGCTGCGCCAGCACGCGCGGGGCGTGCTGTAGGGCCAGGAGGGGCGTGAGGGGAGCAAGCTGTGGGTTTGTCCAGCATGCACTCGGGTTTTCTAATGCACATTTGGCTTTTATTGAGCTATGAAATTTGCTTTAGCATCTTTTTCTAGACAAAATCATTAAGGATGTATATTTGGACTTCCGGCACTGAACAGGACCCTTAGAGGGGGTTGAGCCCGTGTGTGGGGAGGAGGTGGAAGCGACAAGACTCACCTTTGAGGCCACACAGCCCACACAGGGCAGCAAATGCCGTGGACTCCATCTCAATATTCCTCACGCCAGCATCATAAGCCCTCCTTAAGTACTCCAACTTTTTTTCACTGGAAAAAGAGCATAATGCACCATCTAGTCTCCCCTGACCTGCAAAGGAAGCAGAGAACTGTCACTGTTGGCCTTGCATGGGGTCATGGGAACACAGGGCGTAGGTGCAAATGGGAAATCCAGCAGTGCCCACGTGCTGTCTGATGCCCACAAAGTTTTCCTGTGAGCAGCTGGTTAATTTGTACTCCCCTCAATGTTAAGGCCAGCACAACATGTCTCTGTATAGGGGAGAGAATGACACAGGTTTCAACACTGGTAAAAGGTCAAGTCAGCCCACAGCTGGGAGGTACCAGAGGATGCTGTGCTCTATGGAGACAGGGCATTGCTGCATATCTGCTGTGAAGGCCTGCCAGGGTAAACCCCAAAAATGCCAACTGACTGTAGAAGAGGTACAACAAGCTGTGCAGAATAACACTGAGGGGAGGAAACCCCTTTAATGTGGGTTTAATTTTTCTGCAGCAGCTGCTGTAGATGGAAGCTGGAGCTGCTTGCAGAGGCATTGGTGGTGCGGGCAGCGCCGGTGCTGGTCGGGGCTGGTCCCAGGGCACTGGAGCTCCCCCAGAGCAGCTGCAGGTACCGCTGCAGGCAGGACTAACACTGTGCTCGGTGTGGACTGCCATGCCGACCCTCTCCTCTAACCCCTCTGAGGGCTCTGGCTGTCCTGCCCCATGCAGCTCCTCCCCTCACAGTGTCTGAATGCTGCGGGGCATGCAAATGGTCACCTGCAGCTGGGCCAGCCTGGGACTGCCCTTCAGTTTATTGCTGCTCCTGCTTTAATCCTCTCAAATGGCTTTTTGTTTAAATAAAATATGGACTTGAGCAATACACAGATGGCTGCATCTGCAAGCAGATCTAAAGGTTTATAAATAGTGCTCAGATTATTAATTCTTCATTTATTATGTTTCATCTACTCTGCCAACATTTAATTTTGCAAAGGAAACTTTTACTGTGGTTCCAGAGTAACCAAAGCTTGTTTATGGAGATCTCACTGGCAACCTAATGTTTCCCAGTGTTTGGTAGTTCTGAAGTGACAATTTTGCTGTAGAAGAGCAGCTTGGTGGCAAACTCAGCAAGGTGCACACAAATGTACTGTGTGGTCCCTTACTCTGCCTGGGCCCCCCAGCACCATGTGGGTCTCTGCCTGCAGCCCTCCTTGGGCCTGGGTTCCCTGGACAGCTTTGTCCATGGAAGAGTGGAAAGACTTGGCATTAAGTGTGGTAAGGAAGGACAGGCAAAGCTGGTTTTACCTTCGTAGAAGTCGTAGGTACACATGGTATGGCCAATGAGCGTGGGGAAGTCGGGAATGTCCCTGCTGCAGGCGAGTAGCTCCTCTGCAAGGTCCTTGTCCAGCTCGGTGCTCCTCACCACCACATCGTCCAACACCACCTGCTCAAAACGTGGCTTGAAGGAGGAGTCCACGGCTGTGTCAGTGATCACAACAGACCCAGCCTCGATCCCTGTGGGAATGGAAACTGAGGCTGCTCACACAGCTCACAACACCTGTGTCCTGCTCCAAACTTCAGCATGATAAGAAAATCCAATAGATCTATGTCTGCTTGTGGGGCTCCTCTTTACAGCGAGTAAAGATGTCAGAGAATAATTGAAATTCATGAGGTACAGATGCACAAGTAAAATGTACAGAATCAGCACAAGATAAGTGATTGTGAGACTGTGCTGAGTGACAGGAGTTTAGCTGCTTCTGGCTTGCAGAGATCATGCACCCCCTACCAGCTTGTGCAGGCATAGGCAGCACTACTGCCTCAGCCAGGGGGCTGGGATCATCAGTGACTCATTTGGGTCACCAGTAATCCATGCTTTCTGTTTGGACAGTGACACATGGCTGTAGTGGAATCAAGGCCTTTGTACACTCTGAGAATGTGCACTCTGCCAAGCCAGTCGCTACAAGTTTTCTGGGTTTAGCCCAAAATGAAATATCATGTTTGATATTTAGAGACCTGACAAAATGCTGAAGTTCAGAACTGCAGGACCTATTGCTGAGAGTTCTTTTTAACAATAGCTGTTTTGCTCTGAAGAAAGACCATGATTCACTTACCTAAGCCCCCAGAAGTACCGATGCGTATAATAGTAACGTCCCGGCATTTTGCATGGTGCAGCAGTTTGATCAGCTCATGAAGCATGATGGAAATGGAAGGGATGCCCATTCCATGCTGTTGGAAGGAAAGAAAAGAGAAACATCAGTTCCCATGAGGCTGTGGCAGGTGACAGGTACATGACTGCAAAGAGCTCAGGGTTTTACTGTGGCCTCTTCTGCTGATGATGCCAACATCAATTTTTTTGAGGGGGAAGAGATACCTTGGGCTCTTTTTAGTCTGTCCAGGTGAGGTGTCTAACCTCTTTTCCTCCCTTTGATGCATTAAAGATTCTTCAAGTCAGTAAAGCTGACGTTCATCGCTGGGGACCATGTGTGGGCACACAGATGGTGCCTGTCCTTCAAGGAAGGTCCACAAATACCTCCCGAAGTCTGAATGCTCCAAGACCTTCCCTATGCATTGCCAATCCTTGCACTGTGTGCTGACTCGCACTTTATTGTGTCCTGCCCGCGCCCTGGGAGTGGTGAATTTCAGTGAGGACAACCTGAGTCTTCACTTCTCCATGTGCCTTCCAGCCTGTCCTCACCCCATGCTGGAGCATCTCTGCTACATTGCTGGGCACAAAGGACAACGGAAGGGCTCGTGTCCCTCAGTGAGGACAGGCTTCATGGTCAGGTGCTTGCTGTGTGCCGTGCAGGCTGCCTGTCCCCAGCTCACATTCCCTGCCCCGCTGCCCTCCTGTCCCCAGCACCTGCCTGGCTACTGGCTCCCAATTGCTGGCACTGGCTTGTTCCCAACCTCCACAGACAGTGCTGTCCTGCTCCCCAGGGCTGGCAGATGTTCTGCAGGCCTGGAGCTGCTGGGGCTTCTGCTGCATCTGCTCAGTGCTCCCTTGCTTGGTCATCTGTCTTCTGCTCCTTTGCTAGACCAACATCCTTTTTGTAGCTTAACTAGTAAGTACAAAAAGTGTTTGGTGCTGTGGAGTTTGGTTTTTCCTCTTGAAAATGCCTCACTTTTTTTTTGGTTTTGCCATCATCTTCAAAAACATGAAGAAAGCATGTATGGAAGCTGCATTGATTAAGGTACACAGCCAGTTTTTGTGTTGCTTTGTCTCCTTTCTCTTGGCTGTGAGACCAATGCTCTGTTTCTTTGTCATGTTTTAAATATGAAATCTTTTTGCATGTTGTTATTCTGGAACATCAGGCCTGGCGTATTTGCCAATGCCTAAAATATTTATTCTCATTGTAAATACTCAGAGCTGGAATCTGTGTTCCTGCCCCTGTATGTTTGAGTTCAGTTGTGTTTCTAAGCAACTTGCAGAAACGTGATGTTCGCAGCTGCTCTGCTGATGCTTCTTGGGCGGCCATGTGGTCTGCCCCATGTCCCCTTCTGCACTGGCCAAAGCTGGTGCATGGCCACAAGCTCAGTGAGGACTTGCTTCTGGCCATGTCACTGCTGCTGCCAGGCTGGGGAGCAGCAAATCTTGTGGCAGTTCTCTCGCTTGGATCCTCTCTGACTCATTCACTCAGGCCTGATTCTCTTGGTCAGGATTGGTTTGGTTTTGTCAGAGGGACAAAATATGATCTCTGTTGTGTGAGTGATTCCATCTCCTGTGAATCACATTTCAGATTAATCTTGTGCCTGAAGAAATGGCATCAGGACCAAGCCTTTGGGTGTAAGCGCTTTGCAGCACAGCTTGCGTTTGCTTTTTCCTTTGTTGGGTGCCAAAAATCCTGCTCTAAAAGAATAATTAATAATAAGGCCAGGTTTTTCTTTTAGAGCTTGTATCAATTTCATACTCCCAGCAACATTTCATAGTTCATGTGTGGTGAGAAGTGGTTTTGCCTCCCAGCTCCCCAGCTGAGCTGAGCAGAACATGTGCACGTCTGTTAATGCAGTGCTTTCCAAACGGAGAGCGCAGGTGCTGGGGAACGCTATTCCAACAGAAGCAGCTTTGCCACGGCTGAGAGGCTGCACTGCTGGTAGTGGCTGAACAGTGCAAAGAGGAAAAACTCTGCTGGTGAGCGCTGGGGGAGGCAAAGGCATGTGAGGGAGAGGCGCCAGCCCCGACCCTGGGGTGGACGGAGCCCGCGCTGTGCGGCTCCGGGACCCCGAGCAGCAGCCCCGGACGGCCCCGCGGAACTCACGCTGATGGAGAGCACGGGCCCGGCCCGGTACATGGCGTAGCGGTCCGAGCCCGCGCAGATGTCAGCCACCTCCTCCCCGGCAGCCGCCAGGCCCAGCTCCCGCTGCATGAACTGCGCAAATGCCCTCATCCTGTTCGGGCTGCCGCCAACGCAGACAAACTGGAAAGAAAATATCCGTGTGTTGGAACTTACAATAATACAGTGTTGTACTTATTGACAGTTATATTGACAATTATGTTTACAATTTTATCAGTGTTGGTATTTAGCAAGAACAGGTACCGCGAGTCAGCTCGAATGTGGCGGTGGTGGCTGAGCCAGGCACATCTTCCCAGAGAAAGCAGCGGGATGCCACTTCCTCACCATCAGTCAAGGAACACTGGAATGACTGAGGGTCACAAAACCAGGAGCTAACAGGAAGCCCAGGCTGTCACTCTGCCAGGGTGGTGATTACCCTGAGTCTGGGCAGCCATACAACTGCATGTGATAGGTACAGCTAGATACACTTTGGTACCAAGACACACTTGGATAAAAGTCCTAGGCAATAAAATCTAAAATAATTCAGCAAATTTGAGCTGGTAGTATCACCACTGATAGCAAAGCAAATCCAGATGTTGGAGGAGTTCATTGGTTAATTTTTTCTATGAACAGTGCTGACTGCAATTAGTGAGCACTGTTGATGGCACAGAGGCCATAAAGTCAGGGAGTAAAAAGGACGAATTTTACATATTAAAGGAAAATACACTTGCTGAAGGTAGGAGGAGGATAAGTGTGCAGCTGCCAGGGCAGTGCTGCTGATCCTGCTGCCAGGGTGCAGGGCAGGAGCCCACACTGCTGTGCCAGGCTGCTCCAGCCCTGGCCACCGAGGCTCTTCCCTTGCATGACTAGGGAAAGACTCTGGTTTGAAAGGAAAGAGGATGCCGCCGTGACAAGTCAGTTTTGACAGCAGGTCTCAGCCAAAAATATGACATCCTCCTTCCCTTGTCTCCAGTAGATGATGATCAAATGCTTTGGACAAATACCTCCTCTGTCTGTCCTCCAGCACAGGGCCTATATAAAATCAGGTTTTACAGAGCTACAAGTTTTTAAAAAGAAAATTTTCTGTTGTGATTTCTGCCCCAAATGAACCAGGACAGATATTCTCCTTGCCCAGGCTGCTTTGCTGCTCAGTCCTTCAGCTGAGCAGCCAGACCCCACCTCATGGGAGCTTTGGCAGCAGTGGGGCCCTGGCACGGGCCGGTAGCACCATGGAGGGACAGCTGGAAAGCCTGTGAAGGGAGAGCCCCCTTGGCAGGGAGGAGCTGCTGCCTCGCTTTTGCACCTGCTCTTTACCTTTATGTCCCCAAACATTGCTGGCAGGTTGTGTGTCTTTGTTCCCAAGTCCAAGTGGTACAGGACGTCCTCCTCCATCAAGTCCAGGTGTGGGTTTTTAACAAGGACAAGCCCAGTCCTGCAGAGAGACAGGGAGGAGATGGGCTGGGGCACCAGGCAGTGCCCACAGGGAGGGGGACAGGCAAAAGCCTGGAAGTTCCACGAGGGTACACACAGCCCTCGTGTCAGACAAGGGATGGGACAGGGACAAGGGACAAGCCAGCTGTGTGTGGTGTTTGGACCAGCTGTCTTTCTGCTCCAGGCAACCTCTTTGACATGTCTGTTATTATATCTATGTATTTGGCAAAAAATATGTCTCAGTATATATCAATTTTGTCAATGGCAACCTTAGCTCTTTCCTTCATAGGGTTTTGCCAGCAATGTCCAAAGGTGATATACTGTGCTATTTTCTATGTGACAGTTTATTAAGCTCTTAGCAAATCAGGAATTCCCAAATAACTGCCTGGCAGGCTGAGTACAGACACTGCAGGCAGCCAGAGGCCAGCTTGCTGTCCCTTTCCACCTGCTGTAAGAGATGGGAAGCAACTAACAATGCAGGTTAGTTTTATAAATGGGGCTTAAATGAAACCCAGAGAACATTTTTCTTATCTTACTAAAACAAATGCAGATGTTCCCCTGTTACTCACCCCGAGTAACCTGTTGTTTCGGTCATAGCGGCTCCGCCAGAGTCAGCTGGAAGTGATACCCTGCCAAAAAGGTAAGGAAAACACTGCCTATGTCCTCAGCTGTGGAGGTTTAGAGCTCAGAAGAGGTTTCAAGGGGTTCTGCAGGGGGTTAAATACCTCCTGTGTTTTGTGCAGCTCCCAAGGCCAACAGTGGCCAGTGCCCCCTGCCCGCTCCTGTGTTCTCTCAGGTACCAAGGCTCCTCCTTGGCTGGCATGGTTCCTCCCAGATTGGCTTTTTGGGGCAGGTGCGTCACCAATAACCTTGGCTGGCAGTCCTAGGGCCGGTGACCTGCTGGCCCTCTGGCTGGTGGCCTTGTGCCCTCTGGCCTGTGGGGTGGGCACTGGGCACGTGGCTGCACATGTGCACCCTGGGGAGATGGTTTGTCCAAGCTGGATGTTGTTATGCTCCCACCCCAGGCTGAGGCCCTGAGGACTGAGGGACATTGACAGCCTGGCCACTGCTGCTGGCCTGGGCACTTTGCTGGCTGAGCTGTTCTCTGGCCCCAGTAGGTGCAAATCCAAAACGTTCCTGCATTTGTCTGGAGTGGGAAAACCAGAATTTGGGCTGTAGCCAACCTCCAGCCCTATTCAGAACAGCTCCTGCACCACCAGCCTGGCCTGGGGAGGCTGATTTCACTCTCAGCAATGCCCAGACTGCACTGTTGGCTCTCATGGTCCATGCAGCCCTGTCTCAGCCCATCAGAGCAATGTGCAGTGTGCCAGGGGCAGCCTTGCACAGGTCCCAGTCCAGGACAGCCAGAGTGCTGGTGGGGCTGTGGGACGGGCGTGTGATGCTCCTGCAGGAGCAGGAGGAGACTGAAGGCACTGGTCCTGCTTCCTGGCCGAACGACAGGAGGCACTGCCCTGCAAGATATTTTATGCAGCTGCTGGAGGGGCAGAATCTGGCATTTGCTATTGGCCTCTGGGAATTGTCAATGGAAGCTCTGATAATTAGAGAAGTGCTAGGTAATTAATTACTGGGTAAAAGCACATTGAGTGGGACTCACTTGCATCCTGCATTCAGGCAGTGATGTGGTCCTGCTTTCCTAATGGGGAGGGACAGAAATTGTTGTAACTGAGGAAACCTTACCCTGAGTAAATGCCCATTTTTCTACCCATCCAAACCCTTTAAATTACAAAACCCTGTATAAAAATAAGCAAACACTGCAAGTCAGTGGCCTGGGAACATGTAAATTGGGTACCTTGGCCAAGATAGGGTCAGGACAGCTCTGAGAAGGGGAAGCAGCAGAGCTCTCAGAGATATTTTGGGCTTGCTGGAGTCATACCAAAGACAGGCTGGAAGGATTTCTTTGCTCTGAAGTTCTCCCTCCCTGGATGCTGTTCATATCTGCCTGCCAAAAATGACTTATTACTGATGCTCCACAGCACTGCTGAAGAATAAGGAACTGGAGATTCTTTTCCCTTTCAGAAAGCACCAGATTTTTGTGAGGGGCACAGGAAAAGTTTCCTTGGAGCTGCAAACACCTTCTGCCTGCAGAAATCACTTGGTGGTTTCAGGTACCCAGCAGATTGCGCAGTGGGCTCCAAGCAGAGCTTCCAGTTGTGTCCAGTCAGAGTTACCTCATCTGGGGAACAGAAGCAGAAGGTTTGCTGCACTTTGCCAGAGGCAGCTGGGAATGCTCTGGGGGAGGTGAGATCAGGCTGAGGCTTCCTGTGGGTTCTCCTCCTTCTGTGGTCTTGTTTGGTGGAAGAACACGAGGCCCTGGCTCTGTGCCCACCTCCAGCATGGCTGGGCAGAGCTTTCATCGGGGAACAAGGGTTCAGCAGAATGGTGGGTGGATGGGTGGACAGCTGGACAGACAGCTGGACAGACAGCTGCTGGCACAGGTGACCCTGTGGCAGGGCAAGAGTGCTCCCACATGCTGCCTTGGCTGGTAAAAGGCAGTGCTTCCATGTGTCCCCTTTCTCTGCCTGCTTTCCATGGCAGAGTATTTCTGGGCACACCTGGAAGAGTCCATACCTGTGCAGTTCAAACCATCCCACAATAGAACAGTTTTCCCAAGCACATGGACAACTTCTTATATACTTTCTTACGAAAAATAGTGTTCCAGCACAGCCAGCTGGGACATCCCTGTGTTGTGGTCAGCAAAGCCCCTGCCCTGCCCCTCTGGAGCCTCTGCTTCTGGCGTGCTTTGTCACAGGCAGGGACCTCCCCTGTGCTGGAAAAAGGGGCAAGATTTTGGAGGGTGGCCCTGTTGAGTGAGCAGGGACAGAGTCCTCCAGAGCCATGGCTCTATCTGGAATGTCAGGCTGAGAACTAGTGGGCAAGCAATGTTCCTGTGGTGTTTGTGCCTGCTGTGCCCAAGGTAAAAGGAACCAGTGTGTTTTGTTTAAGTAAACATGATTGCACCAAGAGAAGCAGTTGGATTGTGCTTTTGGCTTCCCAGAAGTGACATTGAAGAGAAGGGACAGCAGCCACCACCATGGCCATTCAGGTTTCAGGGTCAGCTCCCTGCCTGCTCATTACATAAAGTCCCTCACCTTTGGTTCCTTCATCTGTGATTATTTTTTCCCATGGTTGTTCTTTTTGGGGAGTCTTTCAGTAAATCCCAAACTGAAGCATGGCTGTTCTTTTCCTACCTCTCCTGCTTGCCATGGCAGAGACTGCAGAATAGAATAGCATAGCATAGCATAGAATTTAATCGAATCAAATCGAATCGAATCGAATCGAATCGAATCGAATCGAATCGAATAGAATAGAATAGAATAAAATAGAATAGAATAATGGACTAGGATAAGATAAAATACTGGAATAAAATACTTTCAGTTGAAGGGACCTGCAGTGCTGATCTAGCCCAGCTGCCTGCCTCTATTCCTCGAGGCAGCATGGGGAGGTGGGGATGGTGAGAAGTAAAGAGCGCTGCCCCAAGTGAGTGTTTGTTTGTGCCTGATTCAGAGCTAAATCCAGCCTCTCCAAGTGCCAGGCAGCGGAGCTGTCACCATATGTGCTAGAGGATGACAAATAAAGCACGATGAAGTATACGGCAGAGTGACATATGGCAGTGTAGACAGGCTCTCGGCAAGGGAAGAGCTGGGGAGAGCCAGCGCTCCCTCGCCCATCCGACACCTCTTGTCATGTTAAATGCTATTTTAGAACAGACAGCGATGGCAGCCTGTGCACGGCAGGCAGCTCGCACCCGCCGGGTCCTGCCAGGGCTCGCCCCGGCAGCTCCTCCTCCAGCCGCCTCATCTCTGCCTTCCCTCCCGCGATGCTGCTGCTGCTGGAGCTCCCCGGAGCTGCTGATGGATGAGACATTCCAGCAGCCTGGAGCTCTGCCCTGTCTGTGGCCGCCGGGTCGGGCCGGGCAGGCGGGGCAGGTGGTGCCCGTCGCTGGGGTGAGCTCCTCCACCACCACCCCGGCAGGATAGGAGAGCTGTGCTCAGCCTCATGGCTCTGCTTCAACAGCAGAGAGATGATGAACATTCACAGTCCGAGGGATGTCTTGTGCATTCCTCTAGCGCTGATTCCTGGCAGTCGGCATAAGGGAGCAGCAGAAGCACCGGGGAGTGTTTTACCTGACAGGAGGAAGGCCATGTGCCAGCAGCACAAAGATTTCCTGTTCCCTTTACCCGCCCTGTGCTGCAGAGCCAGAAAAGCGAACACAGGCAGCAAAATGTGGATTTTTATCATCTGTTTGCCCTGGCTCCATGTTTTGCCTTGTTTATTACTGGTATGAAGCTGCTCTTGGCATTGGGAGCAGACAGTAAAACACTCTCCAAAGGAACCAGGCTCCACAAACCCTCGGGGCACTCGAGTAACTGCAGCTTGTCAGGACATGTTTCCCCTGAGGGCAAGCACTACCGCAAAGCCATTTCTTTCAGGCAGAAATCAGCTGCCTGACCTGTATCGCTGTTCTGGATTTATTCAGGAGCTGCCGATCTGCCAGTCCCGTGTTGCTCCACAGGAGGAGCTGAGAGTGCTGCCGCTCCACTGCAGGAATGTTCCTCAGAGTTGTGGACAAGTCACTTCTGCCATCATTCCCTCTCTGCTTCCTTGCCCGTGGCAGGTGGGATTCACCCTGGGAACAGGCAGGGATTTGCCTGCCCTGCCCCGGAGCTGCCAGGGCAGGCGGGGCGGCTGTGCCCACGCTCTGGGTGTCCTGCCCCACTGGGCTGCTCACGAGGTGAGGACACCAGGGTGGCAGCCAAGCATGTCTGCCCTTGCAGGCTCACGGAGCACCAGGCTGGCCCCACACATGCTGTGGGCAAAGGGCTCTGCTTGGGTTTAACCCCAGTTCCTGGCTGGGGTTGGTGCTGGTTTGCTGCTGACTTGCTGCAGGATCAGAGGTCCTGTCCTAGCTCTGCCTGGCTCCACATGGATTGCTGCTGCCCATCCTGGACAGACTCCTTCCCTGGCCCCACGTGGATCCACTTCAGCAGGAAATGTTGCTTCTGGCATCTTGCCCCTCCCAAGGCTAGATTCCTTTTGTGCCTCCAGGCAGGATAAAATTGAAGTGAGGAGGAAGATGAAGAGTGGGGCAGTTTGGCAACAGGAATCTCTCATCCACTCTGGGGTATGCTCCCCCTTGCCTTCCTCCATGCTGCTTTTTGCTCCCTTTGCACTGCAGGGATGGGTGAGCTGCTCCAGCGCTTCCCACCTCACAGGGACACATGAGCTATGGCCTGCTGGAAGTACCCACAGAGGTTTGTGTAAATGCCCCATTTGCTGAGACAGAGCAAGGATGTGGCTCCAGAGACCGGCTCTAATGGGAGCAGACACAGAACGGGAACCTGCAAGCCAGCCCCTCTTTCTTGCTCCCTTCCTGCCCAGTGCTTCTCTGCTCTCCAGGCTTTGAATCCAGATGGTGCCTGGGTTTTTTTCCCCCCTTTTCTTTTTCTTACATGGGTATTTTTATCCTTTTGTCTTTTGCTCTTTGGGCTTGTGGGTGCCTGTTGCAGCTGCTGGTGCCTGTGGGTGCAGGCAGGAGGGAGGGCTGGGAGATTTCAGCTGCAATAAGGCAAATGACGCAAGGCCCGAGCACAGTTCATAAAGCCATGCTGCTTGTCAAGCCCAATCACGTCTCAGAAGCAGGACACGGAACAATTTACCATCAGGAAATGTGGAGCTGAGCCTCAGCACTGTGCCCCCAAAGCTGCCCTCCTGCCCATGTGCCCTGCACTGATGGAGTGCCCACAGCTGGTGCAGGGCTGGAGCAAGGCATGAGGCGGTCCTCGGTCCTGGCTGCTTGGTGGTAGCTGCTGCATCACCTCTTGTGCTGGATTTGTCAGGATCTGAGCTCACTGAGCATGGCTGTTCAGACACTTTTCTGCACTCCGTGGGGGATTAGGGGCTTTCATGCAAGGGCAGACTTACAGTGGCCCCACTATTTCAAAGTGAAGCATCCAGACCCTACTTTATCCAACTTTATTGAGATGGAAACAGCTGAAGGGAATAAATGCTGGTTCTAGAGGAGGCACTTAGTTCTGCTAGTGCTGGCTCTGCATTTCAGTACCTGTAGAGATACATGGAAGACCCCAGCAAAACCATCCCTCCCCTTTCTCTGTCTTCCCTGCACTGAGGTAAACCAAACAGGCTTGAAGTCCGGGCTTATTATTTTTTTGAACAATTCCTTTCTTTTCCCCTGTGTTTATAATATTTTCTGTGCCTGTGTCCTTTCTCCTTCTCCTCCAGAAAGGCTGGAGAAGGAGTTTGTCCTGCATTTGTCCCTGACCTGCTGTCCTGCTCCACCAGCATGGGAGCCTGAGCCCCCAGGCAGTGGGCCAGCACTGGGCAGGCAGCGACCATGGAGCCGGAGATAGGTGGGAGAAGCACGATAGGGGTTGAAAATAATCCCATGAAAATCAGTGGTGTCTTGCAGCCTTCAGGACAGATCCCTGCCTTTCTCTGCAGCTCTGAGGACCAAGGACCTTGATGCAAGTAAAGGATCTGGCACCTCCGCACTTCACCAAGGTTTTCAGGGTTTAAAACCACCGTGCTCAGGTGTGCACACCTTGGGGCAGGACTGGGTGGGAGGGCACTGCTGGCTGTGCTGCCAGAGGAGATGCTCAGCAGGAACATCTCTGTGC
Source organism: Anthoscopus minutus (assembly GCA_013399455.1). Taxonomy (NCBI): domain Eukaryota; kingdom Metazoa; phylum Chordata; class Aves; order Passeriformes; family Paridae; genus Anthoscopus; species Anthoscopus minutus. The sequence continues at coordinate 352,681 of VWYI01026721.1, forward strand.
TGGGCCCCCTTGCTGGGCTGAGGGGCCCTGTGGGTGCCCAGTGGGCTCTGGCAGGTACCAAGGGCACAGGACAGCACAGCCCAGCTCCTGCCTTAGCCTCGAGTGCTGGCACTGTCTCACTGCTTGATGCCAGAGTTGCTGTAGCTATGCTGCATTTCTAATATCCAGTAACACTGTGCATTTTCCTCATGTGGAAAGGTCAAGATCAGAAAGAAAGCCCTGCAGTGGAAGGCCTCTCCAGCATCCTGCAAGATGCAAAAGCATTCATATGTTAGCAGCGCTTGGACTGGTCTGCAGTGTATGGAAAGATATTCTGACATACCTCAATTGTGATTTAAATAACGGGCACAGAGCGTTAATCTCTGTCCGATCAAGCACAGGGCAGATCGGGAGCACATAAACCTCTGCCCATCTGCAGCGGGATGTGCAGTGCTGCATGCGGGGAGTGGCCAGGGCCCCTCCTGGCGCTGGGAGGCTCCGAGGGGCTGTCGGTGTGTCCCAGAGCCGGGCACCTCGAGTGGAGCGGCGGTCACCCCATCCCTCCTGCCCGTTCCTTGCTGCCCAGCCCCAGCGCTGACTGTGGCAGCAGTTGTTGCGGTGTCTGAGTGCCCAGGGAAAAGCGATGGCTAACGAGGGAATTAATGATGGATTCTGCAGCCTGTTTACCAGGAGTTAATTTTCAGATAATATTTCCAGGCGCCTTTCAGCGTCTCCGGCTAGTGACTGGAATGAAGGAGACAGGTGCCACCTTGTGTGGAAACGTTTCTCCATGCAGCGGGCACAGATGGAATTCATTTCCCCCTTTTCTTTTTGGCGGCGTCGTTGCAAACTCCTCCCAGAGGCAGAACGCAGCCAGCCCCCGTACAGCCCCTGCCAGCTGTTTAAAAGCGCTCGGCAGCACGGAGGTGCGGAGGACGCAGCTCGCTCAGTTACAGCGAGTGAAACCCCAAGGAGCAGGGGGGGTTGCCAGAGGATGAGAGTCTGAACACGACCTGGAAACGTGCACGGGCAGCCCAGAAACCACCGTGCCCTGGGCTGATTCCAGCGTGGGCAGCAGTGGAGGGGAGATTCTGCCCCTCTGCCCCCGTGCTCAGGTGAGACCCCACCTGCAGAGCTGCCCCAGCCCTGGGGTCTGACAGCAGGGGGATGTGGAGCTGCTGGAGAGAGCACAGAGGAGTCCCCGGAGCTGCTCCAGGGCTGGAACCCCTCTGGAGCCAGGGAGCTGGGAATGTTCCCCTGGAGAAGGGAAAATTTTAGGGAGACCTCAGAGCCCCTTGCAGCCCCCAAAGGGGCTCCAGGAGAGCTGGGGACAAGCCTTTTAGCAGAGTCTGTTGTGATAGTGCAAGGTGTAAACTAAAAGAGGAGAGAGAGATTTAGATTAGAGATTAGGACAAAATTCTTGGCTGTGAGGGTGGTGAGGCCCTGGCACAGGTGCCCAGAGAAGCTGTGGCTGCCCATCCCTGGAAATGTTTGCCCTTGCTTCCCATTCCCTCACGCAGCACTCCCTGGGCTTGGAGCTGCTGTGTGCCACACCACATTCCAGCCATAGCTTATCCCACAGGAGGATTGTGCTCCCAGAAACCACCCTGCAGGTGAGCAGCCAGCTGGATCACGCTGGGCTTGCCCTGGGAGAAGGACACGAGGCAGGCTGTACCCTCAGCCATGCCAGTCACAGAAGAGTGGAAGAAATCCGGGCCCTCCCAAAGTAGTTTATTTGAATACAACAGCATCTCATGGCACACACTGGCTGTGCTGGGCTGTCTGCCCTCTGATACACTGCTGGGTTATTTCTGTCACCTCCAGTATTGACAGACATTCTCTGTCCCTTTCCAGCTGTCCAGAAGCATCACAGTGAGCAGTCTTCAGTTCCCTGTCCCAAGTCAGATGATTGTCTTTCCCTAACCAGCCTCTTAATCAGCTATTGATGCCTGGCTTGAAGAGAAAAAAATGATGAGAACTGTCCACACTTATGGCTGCTGCTCTCTCAGCCTGTCCTCCCTATCAGCTGCTCTGTCCCTTGCTGCCCTGACCCCACTCCATGTGCTATGGAGGCAACAGAGTCCTGGTCTCTGCTGGAAGGTATCAGGCTGAGACCACGCATCCAAGACCTGCTCTCCCTCGGGGGTCTGCAGCCCACTCCTTTCCCCTGTGTCTGCTCTCAGGACAGAAGAGCACATGTCAAGTTTGCTCCAAAGTACTCAGTGTGGTTTCCAGCTCAGAACCTGGCCACTATCTCCAAGCAGAAGCAGCCTGTTACAGAGAGGTGCAGGTGATGGGACCCTCCTGAGCCCAGGTGACGTGGGGAGTCTTGAGAGATGAGTGGGACAAGAAGATGCTGGTGGCTGAGATGGCTGCTGGCCCCTGCTGTGCTCCTGCAGAGGTGAGGGCTCCCTTGGTTCACGGCCAGGGAGAGAGACCTGGAGACTGGCTTAGTGATCTGCAGGCTTAAAGAACGGATTTCTTTCTGTACTGTCTGGCTGAGCCTTTGGGGTTTGCATCTCGAGCTGCTTGCTGCGGCCAGAAGTGTCACTTCTTGTTCTGCACAGCCCCTGAGCTGTCCAGTGTGTCCAGGATCCATGGCTTTGCGATGAGCCGAAGCCACTGGGCCCTGGCTGGGAGCCACTGCTGTCCTGCTGCTGTGCCCTGGTGCAGGCACATCAATCCAGCTCTCTGAGGTTACCGTAGCAAAGGGTGACAGAACAGGAGCAGGAGGAAGAGACTCCTTGGTAACAGTTGAAAGTGCTTTTGGCTTCTTCAAAATCCAGAAACATCTTTATTAGATGGCTGTGGTCCTGGGGCTTTCTGCTTCCGAGTCCTCTCATGTTACTCCCTGCTGGAAGCAGGAGCATCCCAGGGCAGCCTGGCACGATGGGCTCGGAGGAGGCGGCAAGGGCCCTGTGGGGCTCCATATGGGCACATCTCCCCCTTTCCTTTCGGGCTGGTTTTGTGGGCTGACTGCCGGGGCTGTAGAGGGAGCGGCGGGGCCGTCCAAACTCGTCCCGGAGCAGGCGGGGCTGAATCAGGCTCTGAAGCACCCTCTGCAGCTGCTGCCTGGCAGGCCGGTGACTGAGCCTCGTCCTTCTCGTCCTCCCTCCTCTCCCCCGCCGCACGGACCAGTTCGACGAACTCTCCACCGCCCTTGGTGTGCTGGCGCTCTGGGTGCAGCCAGCACCGGGAGCCCTCCCGGAGCCCCGGCGGGATGTGCCGGAGCTGGTACTTGTGCCGGTGCCGGTGCTGGTGCCGGTGCCGGTGCTGGTGGCTCTGCACGGCCACGCTGAGCTCCTGCTCGCCCGCTGCCGCCCAGCCCGGGACGGCACGGATCGCTGGGACTGCCGCCAGTGAGCCAGGGCCGGCTTTGGGAGCCTGCAGCTGGGCCTGGCAAGGGGACGCGAACAACATGTGTTACAAGCCCTGAAACTTAAATATTTTGCTGCTATAAATGTTAGCAACGAGAGCTCTCGTTACATTTAAATGCCAGATGACAGAAGCAGAGGCCAAAAAAAGCTCCTTCCCAGCCAAGCAGAAGGAGCGGGGGCGACTGCGCCAGCGGGGCTGGCAGGACGCGGGGCTGGCGCTGGGGACGCCCGCTGTGGGCAAGAGCGGGACGGGCACAGCCTGGCTGCGGGGCCTCGGCGGCAGCGGGGCTGCTGGTGCATCGCTCAGATGATGGGCACGGCACCGGGCAGGGCCCTGGCAGGGCACGGAGCTGGGGCAGCCGGCGGCTCAGCAGCACCCGGAGACGCTCCGGGAGCCGCGGAGCCGCTCCGGGGCCCGGGGCGGAGCTGCTCTGTATCCCGCGTTTGGCGTCTGGAATGAAACGAGCTTGCCAGCATTTGCACCCTGATCCCCGGTGCCCGGTGACTCCGGTTGTGAGAGTTCCCGTGGGCAGAACCTGGGCCTACAAAGGCTCTTCCCCTCAGCTGGGGAGTAGTTTTCATCATTTATGTTTCGGCATAATTTCAATAAATTCCGGTTGGCTGTTCCTGAATAACACCCAGAGCAGAAAGGAACTGTGCAGCCCTGTGAAGTGAAACTTTGCAATTAGAGAACTCGAGCACTTTTTGGTGGGTGTTTTGCTGAAAACAAAGCGCTGCATGTGATGGGCTTGGAAAGCACAGGACTAATTACCAGTGCTATTTTAAAAAATGGCATGAAAATGAGTTATGCTGCTAATGCTCAGATGCAAGAACATGGTCTGCTTAATTTAATAATACTGTGTAATTTGTGTAAAACCAAATTGGTAACAATTATACGTTATTGTTAATTACTTGGAGCTGGGGTTCTCTCTGTGCTCATGCTGAATTGCATCTGGCTCCCCAATGCTCCAAAGTCCATGGGTTTGTGATGAAAGGATGCTCACGAGGTCAGGACCTGAAAAAGGAGAGCTGTGGAAGGTGCTCGGGATGAGGCCCTCTCCAGAGCTGCTGGGACAGCAGGCACGTCCTGTCCTGACGCTGGTGGAGCTGCCTGGGCAGCCGGGGAGCTCTGCGGCCGTGGAGCTGTTGGGACACGCCCCGGCTGCTCCGCAGCCCCAGCGCGGCTCCGGGCCTGACTCACATGCCTGACTCACAGACGCCTGATGAAATACGTGTACACACTCACATTTATCGCAGCTAGATATTAGAACATGCTCTTTAATTTCAAACCCGAGTGCTTCCTGGGGTTTTCTCAGCAGCTGTGCTCAGGCCAGTTACTGTGCTGGGAGGGGCGGTGATGCAACTTTGCTACATTGCAACTGCCAGGTTTGCTTGTTTGCCTGCACATATACAGATGTATATTTAGAAATTTCCTCAAGGCAGAAGAAAATAAGTCTTGCCATGACAAGCAGCAGCTTGGAAGGTCACCTGGACTATTATTTCTGTACCACAGCTCACCTCAAGCATATAAGCAAAGTCTTTATGTGCTGATGTTAATAATGCTAAAGAGTTAAAAACCTCAGCAGCTATGAAGGCAATTATCAGGCTGGCTTTGTCATGCACAGCTTCATTTTGTGTGCTGCAACAAAATTATATTTTACTGTGTACTTTAGAAGGAATAGCAGTGCTTGTCAGTGGTGTTTTTTTGCTGTTGGGGTGCATAGGTCCCCAGGGCCCTCCCTGTGTGATGCTGCTGGCCTGGGCCAGACCCGCAGCTCTCACACCCAGCCCTGCCTGCTCTCCTCTGTTGGTCTGGGGTGGGAGCTTGGAAAGGCACAGGAGTCCAAAGTGAGATGGTTTTACCAAATGAGGGGCCTGGGGTCTAGCAGCCCCTGTTTGGAACATTTCCTCCATGGCATCTTCCAGCTGTGTGAGCTGTTTCTACACTCCCAGAGCATTGCAAAGTGGTCTGACTTGAAATCCCAGCTGCTCCAGAGAGAGGCAGAATTTATGAAGAACCAAGGCAGTTCAAGTTACCATGGAAATTGTTTCAAAACAAAGAAGCCCGATTTTGCTATACTTGCTGTCTTGGGAGGGTTTTCTGTGTGGAAGGATGGAAGGGTGAACCTGCCCTGCTCTGTGTGCCTTGTGTTCTGGGGCCCACAGATTTCTGCAGACCAAGGTATTTGCATAACATTAACATGTTTATTCTGATGTCTGTGAGTGGCAGCTTGTGCTCACAGTGCTCCTTTCACATGACCATGCCATTATTACACCTGATTAAAGCAAATATTTTCCAGGAAGAAGTTCCAGACTGTTCCCCAGCACAGAGAAAGTCACACAAGGTTCTCCTGCTGGGAACTGGAAGACCCCAATTTAATTACACTCTACTCCTTGCAAAGCTGTGCAAAGTCAGCTGTGTATGAATATCTCAATCAAATCCACTCCGCCGTTCCTGAGGGACTGTAAAACACCTGACAAGCCAGATGCTTTACTACCCTCACTGTGCCAGCATGGCATCTGAGGCACAGAGACTGCCCTGTGGTCCTCCTCAAATCTGAGAACTGGCACTTCTGATTCCGACATGGCACTGCCAGCCACTAACCCAAACACTTTGTCATGACTCTCAGACCGCAGCCCTCGTTCTCTCCCCAAATAACATTATTACAGATAAAATCCTACTTACAACTGGAATTTCCTATCAACAATCATATTACCTATAAGAAAGATAATTTAAAAGACCTTGCACTGTTTGTAAAGCAAATTTATTTGTGAGGATGCTTATGATAGATAAGAAGTGTAATTCAGAAGAACAGAAAAATAGCCCTGTTTATAGATTATGCTGAGATTACTTCAGTAACCCAATGCTTCCCTCTGCTTCACTATTAATTAGAAATCAGTGGCATGTAAACTGTACATGCTCCAGCTACAAGAGGCTGTGGGCAGGAGATGCCTAATTCCAGTTCCCAGCAGTGGCTCCCCCCGTGGCTGTGAATGAGCACTTAGCAACAGCTGTCCCTCGGTGAGCCATGCGTGGGTTACTCAATGACAGGTTCCAAAATTCATATTCTTCCACCAGATCTGAAGTAGAAACTTTTTCATGCAAAGTGCTTCTACCCCATGCAGCTCCTCGTGTCTCCTGGGAGCCCGCAGGCTTTACTGAGGGGTGGCTCCCAGCCCAGCAGTGTCACCCTCTCCTGGGAGCTCGGGTAACCACAGGGGCTACTACTGTCAAAAGTGCTTTAGGCTGCAAATAAGCAGGTGGGTGTTCAGAAGTGTTGGCTGCCAACATCACCTGGGGGGGCCTCAAGGGAAACTTGGCACTTCTGGAAATGTGGCTGTTTGGTTAAATTTTGAAAAGCTGTGTTAGGTACGTAACCTTTAGCCGTCTCTTAAGGAAAATGGTCCTTGTTAGAGCTGTGTTTTCTCCCAAGGAACACCTACACTTGAGCTACTTGAATGTCACATTCAGCTACTTGGCAGTACACTGTGGAAAATCACTGGCCTTGTGCTGTTGAGCCAAATGTAGACCTATTCGTATTTTTAAGGGAATTAGTATTCTTTTCTCTGTTTTAAACATTCCTATTACTCATAGTGAGTCAAATCCTGGCCCCATTTGGAGGGCTGTGCATAAATGGGCTGTAATGCACAAAGGAGCTTCGTTGGGTGCACTTTTCAAACCCTCCATCCACCTGCCTTTTTCCAAGTGAACAACATTTGCCTCCTGCCTGGCACCACAACTGTGATTGTACCCGTGCTGTCCCTGTCTGACTTGTGCTACGTCTGCAGAGTCTCCGGGTCCCATTTTGCTCCTCTGAGTTCTTCCACCTCTCGTCTTGCAGATGTTCACTGCTCAGGAAGCACTGCAGGTGTGGAAGAAAAGCACAACCATGTTCCTTGTGACACAGGAGCAGAATTGCATAGAGTCAGATTGGAAAATCCCTCTGAGATCATCGACTCCGACCTGTGTCCTATCCCCACCTTGTCACTCAGAGCTCTGAGTGCCACGTCCAGCTGTTCCTGGCACACCTCCAGGGATGGGGACTCCACCACCTCCCTGGGCAGCCCCTTCCAAAGTCTAACAGACTTTGGAGTGGTCTCTCCTAAGGAGACCCGTGCCTGGGCCTCCACAGCTGCAGGTTGGGGCAGCCTTGGGGCTCGCTGCTGTCGCTGGCCCACAGCTGGTGGCTGTCCTTGCACAGCCTCTGGTGCCTGGCCATGGAGGAAGCCTGTGCTGGCTGCTGGCCCTGGCTGCTGTGGGGTGCTGGAGCCCGCAGGGCTCCGTGTCCATCCAGCAGAGCTGTGCCCAGGAGCACAGACACGGCCTGGCCCAGGGCACGTGCAGGGTGAGGCTCGAAAACTGTGAGGGCAGCTCCAGCTGATCCTGAGGGAATGTAACAGCTGAGAGAGGGGGTCACCCATCTGAGCCCTGGGATGGTGGGACCTGCCCTCCCCAGGGTCTCCCGGGGCTCTGGCATCCCTGGGGAAACATAGAGCACACTGGGGCACACACCTGTACTGTGGGACTGGGCAGAGTGCATGTGGAGCACCAGGTCAACAATATTTGGGAATTTCTCATGTACTTGGTCTGTTCAGGATTGTTTAGACTTATTTAAAACGTGGGATGTCATGTCCTTAATCCATCATGTCACAATGTAAGAGCTCTGTTGATAATTAGGTGCAGTTATTCTGGAAATCTGCTTCATTTTCTTGCTTAGGAAGAAGCCTGTGCCTTTCCAGGAAGCTCAGTGACATTGGCTTAGTGCAGCTGGCACAGGGACATTGGTCCCACCCGAAGTCAGGGCGTTTGCATCATGGTGACCTTAATGTAAAGGTGTCCCTGCCCATGGCAGGGGGTGGGACAAGATGGACTTTAAGTTCCCTTCCAACCCAAACCACTCTGGGATTCTATGACTCAGAGTATGACTGAAGTACCATGGTTGAAAGAATATATGATTTTGGGGAATTAATTCAGGTGGATGAGGGAGGGTTAAAGCTTCAAGATGAAGGAAGACACCTTCAACCTTAAAAATGATGACGTGACAATAACTACTTTATGAATTCGGTGTGAGAATTGGAGTCAGATTATTTTTATAAAATTAAGCACATCAGTCTTGTACTAGGGTATTTGCAGTCTGGCTCAGCCCTGGGAGGCACCTCTGGGGTGCTGTGTCCAGCTCTGGATCCTCAGCACAGCAGGGCCAGGAGCTCCTGGAGCTGAGGAAAGGCTTGGAGCATCTCCCGGGCAGGGGTGGATCCCAGGAATTGCCCGGCACAGGAGCAGAACTGCCCAGGGCAGTGCCCAGCCCTGAGCGGAGCCCAGAGAGGGGCCGGGCTCTCCTCCCTGGGGCATCCCCGAG
>VWYI01026721.1:361809-397463 GCA_013399455.1 Anthoscopus minutus
GCCGGCCCAGAGGGTGAGTCCCGGCCGCCGGCGCAGGTCGGTCCCGCCGCCCGGGAGGGTTCGCTGGGGGCGGCGCCCCGGGGGTCTCCGGGTGCGGGCAGGGGGCGCACAGAGGCCCCGCGGCCGCGTTCGGGGGGTGCAGCATCCCTGCGGTGCCGCTGGGAGGGCAGGGGCTTTCCCTTTCTCTGCTTTTCAAGAACCTGCGGTGGCTTTGGCCAGGGTAGAGGTAATTTCCCTCGCGGTGGCTGCCCTGGGCTGCGCGGAGCTCGCCCGGGTGGAGGCGCGGAGCGCGGTGAGCAACCCGTGGATGTGTTCGCTCTGCCCACGGCAATACGCGGAAAGTCCGAGGCTTGATGGGGGTCGAAAAGTTCCAGGCCAAAGTCCCTGGTGCCGGTTCGTCTCTAAAGGTGCTTCTGCCGTGGCCAAACCTGCTGGAGCGGGGGGCAGCGGGCCCTGAGCCCCCGGGTGTCCGCAGCCAGCCCGCCCCGGGTTCCGGGGGCGAGGAAGGGGGCAGGATGAGGCCTGGCTTCTGGCAGGACTCTGCCTGGACACGGAGCACGGTCCTGGGCCAGACTGTGGCTCTCAGCCCGTTCAGGTGTGCGTGTTAACCTGGAGGCTCTAAACCCACGTGCTGGCCTGTGAAATCTGGGCCGTGAATCTAGTAGGGGGAGCTGCCCAGGCAGTCTTTCCAACTCTGTCTCTAAAAAGTGCTACCATAACTTGTTTCTAGCAGTACTATTACATAAATTGAAACAAAACCACTTTGTTTTCCAATAACTGAGAGAGAGTTCATCTTCACTGGGTTCTCAAAGAGCTGGGGTTCATGTAGGTGTGCTGGAAGCACCAGTGGCTCAGGATGATGTTACTGGTGGGAACTTCCAGGTTCTGGGCTGAGCTGCAGAACTGGCATGTTTGTACAAAACCATTTTTTAAAACGATGCATTGAACTCTCAGAAGAGAACAGATTATTTTTCCCAATTCGTGTGATTTTATGGCCTGCATTGAAGCCCATCTCAGCTTCTCCTTGAAGAAGACTCCTGTGGCTATAGCAGTTAGCTGTGGGCAACGACAAGTCTATTTTTAAACTTTCACTTTTCTTTTGTTTCCTGTAATACGATCTTTGCTATGATCCTTATACTCATCTTCAGAGGGACGGTGCTGACCTGGAATGCAGCAGGCACTTTGCAAATACTCTCGGAGCCCTGTCCTTGAAGGGCTGGAGCTGTTTGAAGAGTGCTGGGGTGCCTTGCAATTGAAATGGGAAAGCTGGAGTCCTGGCTGTGGAGAGCTCTCAAGTGCATGGCTGGGGCCTTTGATGGCTGAAACTTTTTTTTTGAGGAGGAGGTGTTAGAGATCTGTTTTAAGGGAACAAAAAGTTCCTGTGTGCCCTGTGCTCTTCCCAGGAGGTGTTAAGTGTGTGCAGTGGTTTCAGAGGTTTTGTTTGCTGGGATAAGACCTGCATTCCTGTTTCAGGGGGTGGGTGTGTGCTCCTTGCCCAGTGGCACAGGACTGGGGAGTAGTTCCTAACTGTAACTCTTTGCCTGTTTGTCTCCTTGCACTGAGAGCTGTTTTGTTCTTTCTTCATTTTGGGATAAACTTTAAGGTCTGTTGCTATGACTTAGTTCACGCCTCAACCTCCTCAGTTTGTAAATAATCAGCTCTTACAGGCCTAAATCATGGTTAGGACAGAATTATATCAGGTGAGGCTGTTATTTAGATGAAACAACTTGAGGGGAAAAGAACCCCTTTAATAATTTTTTACTTTTAAGTCTTACAATGTGTCTCAAAGTATCAAGCTTGGAAAGGGAAATCCTACTGAGCTGGTGCTAATGATGTTTCCAGAGGTGTTGCTGACATTCTCTGCCTAACTTCCACTGCCCAGGAACCACTGTTAACTCGTTTGGGGTTTTTTAAAATGATTTATTAGGAAATAAATTTAGAAAATTATTTATTAGGAAAATATTTTAGTTGCAGAGCTGTTGAGTTTGTTGCCTCATGTTTATACTAGGTAGCAATTAAGATGGTTGTGACAAAGCTGGTGAAGACCCACATAGTACATCCAGAGGTTCAGCCTCTCCCTCCATGGGCACCACTCAGAAAGTGGTTTTGACCATGTTGTGTTCCTGGAGCTTGCAATTCAACACGGTTTGAGGCATGAGAATTTTATTGTGTGCCTTGGTAGCTGGATATTGGATATTCTGGGGATTGTTCACGCTCTTCTCTGTACACGTATGAAGTTGGTTGTGTTTTTTCTGCTGAGGTGACCTGCTAAAGATCATCTCTAACACTGAATGGAAAGATCCTTTTGCAGGAGAATGCAAGTGTGTGGAGAAGCTGAGGTGAAAGGGGAGGGTTAAATATAGCCATTTCCTGCAGAACTTATCTGCTTTTGAGGCTGGCTTTCCAAATGGAACTGGTGTCTTCCAAGCCCTCAGTGAGGGTAGGAAGAGAACATGGGCGGGGGAAAGAACACCCGTGGGGTGTTGTGAGTGGGTTGTGTTTGTGGTTTTTGTTTTTTCCAGCCAGCTGGTACTCTGAAGTCATGCTTAAATTTAATGAAAGCCCAATGCTAAAATAGGATCTAGGGACAGCCGTTGTGAAATAATTAGGCACCCGTTCAGCCCTTCTTGTCCCTGCCAAAATAAAAAGCTACTTGAATTCATTTACATTCTTGGTATTGGAACTCTCAAATGGGCGTCTTGATACCTGCTCTAGTGTGCATAAACAGGTGAAAAACTTGTCCCACTCACCTGTGCAGCTGTCAGGAGCTACAGCAGATTGCAGTGGTGGTGTTGAATGCAGGTGATTGCTGAGTGCCTCTGTGTTCGAAGATTCATAGGTATCACAGAGGTGGATGGCAGGCTGGCCTTGGCCTGGCAGTGCACATGGATTAGGGGATGGATTAATTACTTCAGGACCTGAGGGTAGTCATGACTGAGCATTTAAGGGTATCTTAGTTACAGAGATATCTGATGCTGTCAAAATCCTCACCTTTTGAGCACTGCTGTGGACAAGTCGTGTGGCTGCATGTTGGGGATATAAGGCATTTATATCCTGTACATAGCTGTATGTATGTATAAAAATCAGGAATGATGGTGTTTTCTAGCTGTGTTGGAAAGCTGAATTCACATGTGTTTCAAAACTGTTTTGGGATTACAAATTTATAAAGTGTTGTTGACTACAAAATGTATGGAATTCCATGGAAATGCTTTCAAGAAATTCCTTTTTTTTTCCCACTATGTTTGCAGCCAAAACATGGTTTTAGAGGAATGCTTTCAGAAGTGTAGAAGTGCAGTCCAATAACAGTAAGTGGTTATAGTGCAGTAGTTTCCTGTTTTACATTGGACCATGAGTTTGCCCATGACCCAGTCTCAGGTGATGGTAATCCCCTCCTTAACATGTGGTCTCCTGGTTCTGAACACTCTCCCCAGTTTCTACTGAGAAGATGCACAGAGAAGGAGCTGCAGTTACAAGGTAGCACTGGAGCACACCCTTGCCATGAGCTGCCTGGGATGCTGATTTCTGGCAGGAAGGTGAGGAGTGTGCCCGTGCTGCCAGTGCAGTACGTACACAGCTGTTCTGTGTGTGGGAGAAGGCAGCGCTGCAGTTCACAGGTGCCACTGTTCTCTGCTGGCACTGCAGATGCTGCCATTCCCCTGGAAGGCCAGAGCTGACCTCATGATTCATCTGCTACTGAATACTCAGCATCAGATGCTGCTGGATCAGTCTGCCAGGTGGTGCAGGTGCCTCTTTAGCAGGGCTCTTTTGATGTGCTCTTGCCTTTCAGGCAGTGCCTCTCCTTGCTGGCTGCCCCAGTGCTGGCCATGCTGGTGGCTGTGCCCAGGCCAGGGCTTCTTGGATGCAGGATTCTGCCAGCTCTGGTGAGGATGTGCTTTGCATTTCTTGTGCCTGCAAGTTGGTGTGGCAGCAGCTCTGAAACACCTCTCAAGGTCCCTTATCCCAAGAGATGGAGTTCTGTTTGAATACAAAGGCATTTTAAGTCCCTAAGCAATTGGGATAATCAATATCTTTCAGCTCCGCAGTATCTTCAAGCTTGGGACCTGTTTTAGTTTTACAGGATGTTGGCTCAGCCTGGTTTTGCAAGGCTGGGTGAGGTGGTGTGTGAATCAACTGACTAGCTAACGGGAGAAATGCTTGAAAGAAAATACTGTAGAGATCTTAAAGTCACAGTTGACATGAGTAAATGGGAAGGGATGGTCTTAGGTAATTCCTTATTATGGAAGAAATGGGGGATACTGGGGTAAATAGTTTTTGTGTGGTGCCTGTTTAAGCTGTAGACTGATTGTGGTGGGATATTCAGGAGACTTAGTCTTCTTTTAAGGAACAGTTGGATCTCTTGATAGGCCTGTGAGGGGCCAGTAAATGCAGTTTTGGGCTTGTGAATTTACCTCCGACTGGGAGGTGTGGGGTTGGGGGCAGAGGAGGGTGGAAGAAGGACCCTTTTATGCTGCGTCCTTTTGCTTTTTCCTGAGCATCTGTTCCTGGTCTCTGATGGAGTCAGGTTATTGCTGAACAGGGCTGTGTGCTGGTGGTGGTTCCTCCCTTTGGTGTGCAGAGGCAGTTCAGTGGCTCTCGCCCCAGAAGTCCTGTTGTCACTGCATCTCCCCTTCTGAAACACTCCTGGAGAGTCCCTGCCTGTGATGCTGCTGGAGAGATGGCTCTGAAAGTGTCTGGAGCTTGTTGTAGAGTAACTCCAGTCTGCTTTAGGGAAAGGAAAGCTCTGACTTTGTTGAGAAGAGCTTATTAAAACCAAGACCTCCAGTTGGGTGATTGTCCAAGGCTGCCTTTGGAGTAATTTGTGTTGTCTGAAATAACCAAGATGGAGATAGAAGATTTTGAAGGGGAAGACCAAAAGCTGTTATCTGGGCCTTTTTACAGAAGATATGTTGCTGCAACACTTAACCTTCTGTCCTGAGTGCCTGGAATGTTCCTTCTCAGTGTGCTGAAGCTGGTCATCTTGTTGAATGGAAACTGGTAGGAGGCCTTGTTCCTTGTCTTACAGAGCAGTTGTGGTGAGCTGTGCTCACTGGAGGTCGAGACTTTCTTGTTCTGACTGCAAACCTTACCTCTGCTAATGAGCTGCAGAAGAGAGGCCAACAAACACCTCTTCTAATTGCAGGTCTGCTGTTTGCCTGGCAAGGATCCTGTGACAGCAGGAGCGGGCTGGCAGCCTTCGCCAGCCGCCTTTGGCTGGGCTGATAGCTTGGAGGCTACAAGTGGCTTCCCTTTGAAGTCCTGGAAGCTGCTGATCCCTGCTGTCAGGAGTCGGTGTGCCTCAGCAGGCCCCTCCAGCCCTCCCCACAAATGGTTTGGGGTTCCTGGCTCAGTGGTTTGAGGCACTCGGGGCTGTGGTTGCGCAAACCTTCTTGCCAGCTGCTGATGGCAGGGGAGTAAGTAGTCCTGCTTCTCCTTCTCCATGTGCTGTTCTTTTTCCTGTTCTGGCATCTCTGGCCAGGTGATACACTGGATAAAGCATCCGTTTGGTTAAAACTGAGTCTGCCTTTGCCAGGTTACTTCTAACCTGGGTTAATTCCCAGCTTTTTTTCTTGTGCTGGTGCTAAGGAGCGATTTCTGAGGCTATGAGTGGCTGAGCAGATGCAGAGGACTGTGAGCTGCCTTGGAGTGTTTGTGAAGGCTGGTGCCTTGCTTGAGGCCACCATGGGAGTATTTAGTGTGCCTTGGTGGACCTGCTGCTTCTCTCCCCAGGCAGAGTTCCTGCAGGTTTCCTTGCTGCTGGCTTGCTCTTGGCTCTGGCTGAGGCACCAGGATGTGCTCGGACACACATTTTTGGCAGTCCCATATCCTGCCTGCCCTCCCTTCTCTGCAGGATGGTGACCAGCAGTGGGCAGCCTGTCCCCCGAGCTGCCACGCTGCTCAGCTCGCCGAGCCAGGTGATGTTCTGTGCTGTCAGGTGCTGTGGAATGTGAGGTAGAAGAGATGAGAGTGAAATCTCCCTAGGAACAAATGTAAAATTAAACAAAATGCGTGTTTGTATTAGTCAGCCTAAACCAGACTGTGCTATTTAGGGCTCTCCATTGCAATAGACTAGTCTCTTGTATTTGTGTGGGAGGACTGCAACAATTAAAGTAATTTTAAGGCTGAATCTTAAAAGTGAAAACAAAATGAAAAGATAATGGGTTGGTTTAAGAGAATATTAATGGTATTGTATTATGCTATAGTACTCTTATCTTAGAGATAGATGATACACTGCAGGTTGGTTATTGGTAAAAGCCTTGTCCATGCTGCATGTCCATGCTACACATTAAAACTCTTCTTGCCTTCATAAGGAGTAATGTTTATTTTGATTTTTTAAAATCCATTAAATTGCAGCCCTTACTGCTGCTAGAGAGTAAACTGCTTGCTGCAGCTGCAGTTGTGGGTAGCAGCCTGCTAAAACACCGACTTTGATGGCATGGGC
This sequence comes from Anthoscopus minutus, assembly GCA_013399455.1. NCBI lineage: Eukaryota > Metazoa > Chordata > Aves > Passeriformes > Paridae > Anthoscopus > Anthoscopus minutus. The sequence continues at coordinate 368,249 of VWYI01026721.1, forward strand.
TGGGCAAATCCCAGGTTGGAGTGATAAACAATATAGAGAATAAAAATTTTCCATTCCCCAGAAGTTGCTGAATAGAACTTAAAGACTAACTGGCAAAAAAGGTGTAAAAGTATGTGCACAAGATGATGAGTGTGAGTGGAACTAGTGGGAAAAAAAGAGAAAAAAAGGACTATTCCAGCTGATTTCAGGATCGGGAGGATGATTTGGCAGTGGAATTTGTGGCAGTCAATCTTGTAGGATTACACTGTGTGCTACTTCTTATTTTCTGTTGTCAGAATGAAAACATGTACAACTTGTGGTGCACCAGTCTGAGTGTTAAAATAATGAATTCCTATCTCCTTAAGAGTAGAATTACAATAAGTTGTGCATTTAAAAAAGGAAGGCTATTTTTAATTTGACTTCTAAATACTGGCTCAAGTTAAATGATAAGAAAGAGCATTTGAGGTGTACCATTAGCACACAAAAAAAGTGCTGATCCTTGTGAATTAAAATAAAGAAAACCGCAACAAAATGGAGAGGGGTGTGTTCTCTTCGTAATTGTAATTACAATAGAAAAATAAGTACTTGGAAAATGTAAAAAATTCTTTTCTGGACATGCATTCTTACATATTGATCTAAGAAACTTTTATTCCCCTTGACCTTTATTTTTGGACTGAGTTGCAAAACCTGTCTAGATCCTGAGTCTAAATGAAATGATGTTGATGAAAATTGCCATGCAAGCACCTTTTTACTCCACCCGTTCTCCTTCTTAGGGGTGACTCGGTGTGTATGTGGTGTGGGACCATGGCTGCTTATCTCTTGACTCGGAGCTGTCCTCCCTGCCAGAGGCAGCCCAGGATCTTCCTTTGATGTCTGCTCGTGAGAGGCAGAGCCCTTTGGCTCAGTTGGGCAGTGCCTTGTGCCCAGGCCAGCTTGCAGACGCCCGTCTGTGAGAGCAGAGGTGCACCTTTGTGGTTAGGATGAAGGTTAGAGCCTTTGAGTCTTGGCTGTCCTCCAGCTTCTTTGCATAATTTGAACCCATCTCTGTCCAGAAAGAAACATTCAAGTTATTTCAAGTCGCTGGGGTAGAAGAAAAAGCTCCACCTAAAAGACTGTTCAGCAACGTGGGCTGTGTTGCTCCCACCTCAAGTGCCCGCCCTGTGCTGTGGAGGCGCGGCTGGGAGGTGGCTGGTGACTCCCTTGGTCTTTCCTGTGGCTGCTCTCATGGATCCTGCCCTTTGCTTTTGCTGTTGAGCCTGTGCACTTCGTAAATTCTTGAACAACTCCTTGGCATGGCTTTTGCTCTCCCATATTGGTTGGTTGTCAGTTGGGCCTTTACAAATGTGCCAGAAATGCCACGTAGACACTTTTGTGTGTGTTTGTGGACCTGGCATGTTTGCATCAGCCTCCAGCAGAGAATAATCTGAGTAACGTGTCCCAGCTTGCCGAAACAATAGGGTGATTTTCTGTCTTGGTGTAGGTATTTTACACATTTGTGAGACTCATGTCCTACCTCTAAAGCAAACCTGGGCACGGTTGTTCTGCAAAACCTGTTGTAAAATCTAAACCTATTTATTACCTTCTCTCCATACAGCTTCCTTATAATGCAAGTAATATTTTGAAGAATGAATGAATCAGTATGACCGTTCCTAAATTATGGAAATGAAAACCTAAGCACCATCAGAAGTCTGAAAGAAATACAGTATTTTTATGCCTGATACAAAAGTGGCATGTTTAATGACTGGAAAAGTTTTTTATTTCATCTTTTTGGTTGGGATTTGATCCTGGACATTGTTTAGACATTCAAAGAAAATATGTATTGGACTTTTATATGGAACAGTGTCCAGGATTTTGAGGGAACTTTGTCTTGTTTCTCAATTAGGAAAGCCAGAATGCCATGCAGTGAGGAGCCAGAACAACAAACTGGATTTTGAAGCTCAGTTTTCTTACACAGTTCCTGGAATCTCTGGTGAGGAATTGGTGTTCCCGAGGCTGCAGTGCAGTTTTATTCCTTCTGTAACAAAGATCTGTGAGGAGTAAAACCTACTTTATTTCCAGTCTGGGGATTTGTAAAACTTTGACGTGCAGCCCAATTATAATTATGTTGGTTTAGTTCCCAAAGTGGACTCTCTTTATTCTAAAAGAGGCCCTACTGTGTGCAACCAGGAGTATTGAAGGCCCTGAAGTGTTAGTGTTTGAATGGTTTTGGCTTAGCTTTAAAATAAATATCCACTGGGTATGGAGCTCTGGGGAGTGGACTAAAGCAAATGGAAAAGGTGAATGAACTGGAGGCTGTTCCGCAAGGCTGGGTCCATAGAGCCAGCGGCAGATGGAGCAGGAGAAAGGCATTTTGAGAGCTCGCTTGTATTTTGAGCCTGATGGGAAGTAGGTGCAATTCAGAGGCTGCTGTTCTCTGCACGGGGTTCTGTCATCATTGTTCTTGCTCTGCAGCATCAGTTCTTTGTGACCACAGCAAGTTTCCTGAGTGCCTGCCCTGATCCCATAAGAAATAGTGAGAACCGGTAAGAAATAGTGAGAACCGTTCCTGGCAGCTTTGGAAAGACTGCAGTGTTTGTCTCCTGGTACTTGACGGTTCTTTTGAGACCTGAATGAAAACATCAACAGGTTCCCTTCTTGAAGGCAGATTCACAGTTTTTCCTGTCTGTGATGGAAATCTGGAAAGAGAAGCATATGCGCTTCTTCAGGGATGTGTGTACCACAGGGTGACTGAGCAAAACAAATTGGCAAATGATTTTTTTTGCTGGGGAGGGAAGGAGCCTCACATGGAGCTTTTGGCCACCTCCTGGTAGGAATTCACATGCCTGTGAGCTGAAAGTGGCCCTGGCTCTGGGGCTGCAGGGTTTATGGGGTGAAGAGCCCCTGTGCTGGGAGTGAAGGTGGTCTCTGCTGTTTGGTCTCCTGAAGGAGAGCTCTGGAGGGCCAAGATGGTGCTTGGCCCCCATTACAGATACAAGTAAGTAGGGGTAGGTGTGAAAGGGAGACACTCAGGGATGCTCTGTGGGACTCTGTGCTCCTCTGTCACAGGAGGGAATGGCGAAGGGCCAAGCATGTGACCCGGTGTCTGTAACAGAGTAAGTTACTGCTTGTCAGCTGGTAACCGGTGCTGTTCCTCTCTGCACATGCTTCTTCTTCTGGGAGTGTGGATAAAACAGTGGCTGGAAACATGTCACTGAGGGTGGCCTGCCTTGTTCTGGTGACCACAGCTCCCTGGTGGTGCCCTGGCATCAAGGGAAGGTCCTGGCAGGTCAGGAAATGGCAAAGGATTGCTGTGATTGGCTTGGGATGGCCTTGCCCGAGCAGTTCCCAGGGGTGCCCGTGGTGTCCCATGGTGGGGACTGTGGTTCCTACAGCTTCCCCTGGCAGGCAGCGTGGGGGCTCTGCTCCCAGCTGTGGAGACTGCAGACCACAGCCCTGCCTGGGACCCTCGGGGGAACTCGGGGTGCTCACCCAGCAGAAAGTGAGTGTGTGGAAAAGGTTTATTCTGAGATGCTGGCCAGTGTGAGCATGAAGAGAAGCAAACCCAAACCAAAGCTGTAAACAGCAGTGACCCAGATGCTGTAAATGAAATCTCTGAGGGGTTGGTGTGTCAGAAGTGGGAAAGGATACCAAATGTGGGGTTTTTTGTCAAAGTTCTGAAATATTCTTCCAAGAATCTTAGGGCTTTTTTAACATGATTGATCTTGTTTCAGTCCCACAGGTGTGTTTGCTTGTATGTATGAAAGAGGGATTCTTTTGAACTTGAGTTCATATAAGCATATTAATTAAAAAAAATGAATGTTGGACAAGCCAAAAACACTCGTATATCATAATTGTTTGAAAGATGTCTGTAAGTGTGTTAGCTGACAGCTTGGTGCAGCTTGCAGCTTTTACCCAGATTGTTCTTAGGACCATAGCTAAAGAAAAGAAGTGCTTAATGTGTTACTTTCTTTTTGTGAGATAATTATGGATCAAGAGGCCACAGTAGCTACTGTGTCCAGAAGCAAAGGCTAAAGGAAACAGGCTGGTATGGCCAGTATGAGTTAGAGCTGAGCATGAAGGTGGGTTTTCTGGTGTAATAGTTGGTCAGTTCTCCGAGACACCAAGGAAATATTTAAGTATCTGATCTTAAAGGGAGATTCTGTTGATTCTCTGATCTTAAAAGGCTGCTTTCTTACTAAACAAACAAACAAAAAACTGACAAAGAACCTGTCTCCTCTGTTAATTTGTTTAAATACAGTAAAGGAACATAGTAAGTATTTCCCATGTAAAACATACAAAAAAATAACGTTTGATTTTATTCTGAATTAAGAACTAGCAAGCCAAAACTTAGACCTTTTTTGAAAGATTTGAGGAATTTGAGATTTTCATTGCTGAGCTGACTCTCCCCTGAAGGTTGTACAGAAATAGGCTGCACCTTTGGGGTTGTGCGTCTGGAGTATAAAAGTTAAAATTACTTTAAATGGCTGAACTGTTTTGGGTTTAATTTAATTTGTGTTTTTGTTTACTTGTTTTTCATAAAACCCCACAGTAAATGCTAAATAGAGTTTGTTAAATGTTCAGCCCAGCTGCATCATGAGCAGGGTTTAAAGGTGATTAAATACTCCCAGTCTAAGGCATCAGAGATTGTTAAAGAGGGTTTCAGATCTTCCCATACACTGTCATGTAGTGTATGGGCTGCTGGGGGCTGTGCTCAGGGACTCCCAAAAACTTTTAGGAACTCGCAGAAGCAGCAAAGCTGATCCATGAGCTGAGAAGCAGGGTGGTTTTGTCTCCCTTGCCCAGATCACCCAGACAATCTCGCCTTGCTGGCTTAGGCCAGGTCAGCTCAGGAGCTGCAGGTCCTGTGTCCTTGGGCTGGTAATGGGGTCTTACTGGCAAAAGGCCTTGATAATTTTTCTTGCATAATTAGTACAGTCAGGCCACTGTAAGCCTATTTTCCAATCAAAAATAAACTTTAAAATATTGTATTTATGAGTGAATAATCAAAACAAATATATCCTTTTCCATAAAAAATGGGGAAACCTTGAGTTTCTGGGTGTTGGTGCAGAGTGATGGAGAGGAAAATGGTCTTTAAAGACTGTATATAGTTAGTCTTAAAAAGATGTTCATTTGTCTTCAACAGCAATTAAATCTTTCTTAGAAAAGAACAAAAATAAGTGCAAAATCAGATCTAAAACTGGTTATTTAAATTGTACTCAACTACCTAACTTAAATCACCTTGATCAACTTGGAAGCATTTAAATGCACACTGAAACCTGAAATCAATATTCCACCCATATAAATGTAAAATGCTGTTTGAAAAATTTCAGGTAACCAGGTAAAATCCCATGTGTGTGGGTTGTGGGGGGATTTTTTGTTTTGTTTGTTTAAACCTTGAATTTTGAATCATTATGCTCACACAATTACTCAGTTTGGCTTATTTTTCCTTTCTGTAGCTGTTTTTCTCCTGGTAGTAGTCCAAAGAAAGTTCCATCCCAAGGCATCTGGGCTCAGGTGGAGTGAAATCCTCCATGTAGTGCTGAAGTCGGTCCGTGTGGTGTTCCTTGCTGGGAGCAGCTTGTGCAGCCTGCCTGGATTTTTGGATGGCCAGGGGTTGCTTTCTCCCAGGGAGCCGTGCAGACCTGCAGAGAGCTCTGGCTTGTCCAGCCCTCCCTGGAATTGCTAGTTTGGCAACTCTGCCCCTGGGAAGCTTACCGCAGAGTTATTTTGAAGCTGTTTGATTTCTTTGCAGCCCTGCTGTGGGAACTCTGTGTTTTTGGGTTTGTTTTGTGGCTTGTTCTGCCTGCTCCGAGCTGGTGCTGCTGGTACCTCTGTCATGGTGCAGTGACATCTCAGGCCTTTGCATGGGTCACAACAGAGCTGTTCAAACATCTGCCCTCTCCTCCTCACCTGGTGGCAGGTGAGCTGAGGCTGTGTCGATATGGTCAAAGCAGACCATGGAGCAGAGCTTCTGCTTGGAATTATTGCTCCCAGCAGTTTGCAGACAAGACCTGCCTTGTGCTGCAGGCTTACCTGTGATGCTGAGAGGAGCCTGTCTGCCTCTGTGGATGTGGGACAGTGGCAGGATTCCAGAGCAAGGGAGCAGAGCACTAAGTGCTGCAGGGACATGTGGAGTTTATTGCTGCTGGAGGAGGTAATGTACAGTTGCAGGTCCAAAACCAGGTGTGTCTCTGAGCAGCTGCGTGTGAGGAGCCATCTCGTAGCGCAGTGCTTAGCTAAAGCTCAGTTAGTGGTAGTGCTTCTTGCAGCAGTGTGTTTGTATCAGAAGGTCAGGGCTGACTCTCATGTCCAGCAACCCTTGTTTTCCCCAAATGATCACTTGGAGGAACTTGGAGTGAGTGGGAATGATTATGGTGTTAAGAATGGGAACAGAAAAAGAGATGAAATCAAAGTGCTTTTCTTGGTTAAGTAGCTCTACCGTGTAACTTGTATAGGTAGCTACAGTTCCATTTCCTGCATGGTCATGAAATGGGTATTGGGAGAATGCTGCTGCAGTGCTCTTGGAATTCAGGGAAATCTTAGGCAGAGCAGATTTTGTTTGACTGCATAAATGTCTCTTCATGAGAAACAAACCTCACCGACAACCAAGTTCACACAATAGCGACTCAGTGGTTTTAGCTACAAATTCTGTTAGCCCAGGCTGTGATTGTCTTTGCTTTGGGAGGCCACGAGGAATGTCAGATGTTCTGTCCTGAAAATGGCAATGGGGCACGCAGGGAGTCCTTGCCATCAGACCACAGCGGGACACGTCAGCCCAAAGCTCTGGTACAGAGGAACTCAGTCTTGTCCATGCTTGTGGTGAGCGTTCCCAGACAAAGGGCTGTGCAGATCAGTAGGGGTGACTTCTGTTTTTACTAGCTCATACTGTCAAGTGAGTTCATATTATTCAGTCAATTCTGGGGGTTTTGGAGATGATTTAGTAATTCCTGTTTTTTTCAGCCTACTGCCAGAAAAGTAATGTATTAAAAGCATTGATAGAGAATTCATTTATTCAGCTCAGATCTGCTTGTTTGCTGGCAGTGTTCAGCTTTCTTTGGAGTGCCTGGCTGCTGCAGGGCAGGCTGGGGACCCATGGGGACAGGGGCTGGGCAGGCCAAGTGTCACTGCTGCTGAGTACCACTGCTGTGAGCTAATCCTGCTTTTCAGAGGGGAAATGGCTAATATGTGAGTAGGTGCCTTGTGAACAAGCAACAGCTGGGTGCAAAGCAAAAATCTGCTAAAACATGACTAATTTCTGAGTGCTGCATAGAGTTTCTATCTGTATTCAGCAGCAAATTACCATTTTGAGCTTATGCTGCTGTTGCTTCACTGGAGTTGGCATGAGCTGTGTGTTTGAACTGATGGTCATTGCTGTGAGACTGTCAAAGCATTGGTACAATGTGGGGGTTGGCCCTCTGTCCTTCCACTTGCAACACGGCCGATTCCGTTCAACGAGAACTATTTTAATTGGGTTCCACTCTGTGTTATGTTAAAACTCTGATGCTAGGCACAGAAACCCGTGACACTTGTTTTGTTTGTTCCTGAAAACATACACTTCATTCTGCTTTGGCCATTCAAATTGGTTTTACATGATTGTCAGCTGAAAATAATACTGCGATTGGCAGCAGCATGGCAGCTTCCTGCAGCCTGGGACCAGCAGTGGGGTAACTCGTCCAGGGGGCTGGGAAATGAAAATTCCTGCTCTGAGAGGGTCGGTTGCTTAGCAGGCAGCAGCGTGGCCTTGGGGAAGGGCTGTCCCAGCAGCCCGGCTGGCCTTGGCAGGCAGCTCCGTGTGCTGGGTGCCCCGGGACAGTGGAGCGGGGCCTCCCTGGAGGACATCTCGGCCCCCTCACCTGCCCTGCTGTCCCTGGGCTGGGAGCAGCTGTGGGTGAGGCCGGGAGTGCCGGCAGAGGCGGCACACGGGGGAGAGGAGAGCTTGGCCGGTGAGCCTGAGGTGTGTAGCTGCAGTGGGATGGCTGGTTAGAAAATAACCAGTAGTCATGACTTCTGTTAATTAACTACTAAGAGTTAAATACATGTTGTTGGAAAAACTAGTCTGTGTTTATTTGGCATGTCTCTCTCCAGCCGAGGCTGGTGCTAGTTGGTACACGCTCCACTGCTGAGCCTGTCTGCAGCGTGGTTTTATGTTTTCCATCTGTATTGATTTTCATGATTCATTGACCATGATCTAAGCAAAAAGTGCACTTAAATGGCGCTGGAGACAGCTGTCTGTTAAAGCAGGACCTTTATGTAGTCTGAAATGGCGCCAGGTTTTTCTTCCATTACTTTATCAAGTAACACACACCAGTAATATTCTTTGTTTAATTTCCTTTTCTAGGTCACTGGTATGTCACCTCTCTTTTGTGTAAGGAGCAGATGGTAAATTCTTACTCTAAACTTTCCTATCAGTTTTGCTCCTGTTATTTTTCTGATAATCATTTGAGGTTATGCTGAAATGGAAGGGGCCTTACATTGTGTTTGGGAGCCTCTATGAAGGACTCAGTTCTTCTCCCTGTGGAGCTGTTTTGGAAGGTACATGTGGGAAGTTCAGATAAAAGCAGAAATGTATAAAGCTTGGGAAGCTGATGGCGTAGCTTTTTCCAGTTATAATCTGTCTCTCTTTGTATGGCAAGCTGAAGTTCCAGATGTTGTTTTGGCTTCGAGATAGTGGGTAGGGGAAAAATAAGCATTCTAATGTTAACAGAGTCAGCCTGTCTGGATCTGAGCTGACAGGAAAAGGGAGAGATAAAACCTTCATTAATGGTGTATGCAGTGCTGAAGAGCAGGGTGGCTGTCCCTGGAAAGCAATCCCGGGCTGGCAGTGCCCGGTGCCAGCTGTGGGAGCCGACAGCTGCCAGGCTGGGGCCACCACCAAGACATTGAGCACTGCCTTCTGTGAGTGTGCAACCCCCCTTTTCCTCTTCAAAGTTAATTCTTACCCCTCTTGGCATCCTGCTTGCCCCAGCAGCTGCCTCTGGGTTTTGGGGGATGCGGAGCTGAGGTGAAGGCCAAACATGTTTTTGGGGTCAGGTGGCTCGATGGCTCTTCCCTGCATCGGGCCTCTGTCTTGGAGCACCAGTGCATTTTTTGAAGCTTGTCCCTGCCAGGAGCTCCATTTATTGTGAGTTACAGAGTGGTTTGGGCATGTGTGTGCTGGATTTCTCCCGGAGGAGACTAAGCTGCAAGCTCTGCTCCTGGTGTATGGCAAATGTGCTCCTGAAACGTGGGTGTCAAGCTCTCAGCCTCTTCTGGGCAGCTCAGAGCCATATGTGGTAGCACCTTCCAGTGAGGGGACCAAGGGCAATCTACTCTGGAGTAAAAGTGCTGAAATGCATGTTAGGAGTATGTGTTTTCCTGGATTAGGTTATATGTACATATAGGTTATTAGGTTATAGGTATATTAGGTGCATTAGGTTATATCTACATATGTAATGTAGGTTATATGTATTAGGGCAATCCACTCTAAAGTAAGAGTGCTGAAATGCATGTTAGGAGTATGTGTGGTGGCCAGAAAAGGGATTTCCTGGATTAGTCCATAGGTTATATGTATAATGGTCAACCCATTGTCCATGTTATATTATATGCGTAAATATACTGTGTCCTGTGTCTCTTTCATACCTGTTCATCCTGTCAGGCTTATTTCTAAAATGTATGAGCAGATTATTTTTAATTAATTGCTGAAGTTCTGCTGACTTCCTCCTTAATCTGTCCTTTTTTCCCCTCTTTCATTACCCAGTCTAGCAAGTAACAGTTTCTGGTCAGTGGCCCATCCCCATGCATGTCTTTCCCACTGTGGTGTAGAGTCCTTTGGGGCTTTCTGGCCTTGGGAGCAATTGTGGTGGGAATGCTCAGTTCACTTGCCTTAGTACTGTGAAGCTAGAATGGAATAGTGCTGACACTGACTCACCTGAGGGACAGAGGAGCTGAGCTGCTGCAGTCCTCCTGGTGTTTGGAGTCTTGGCTGTTTGCTACTTAGAGTTGGGATAAACTTGTCCTCATCAGTTTGTGTGAGTTAATGGAATGAGGGTCTGGGAGGGAGGGAGGGGAGCTGCCGTGAGCTGGTGTAGCAGAGTAAGGGGTTCTTGGAGCAAGTGTTGGCCAACTGGGCATGTGTCAGCACGGCATCAGCACAGGCCAGGATTGGAATGGTTTAACCCTTTTTGGCCTTGTTTTTGTCTCAGAAGTGGGAGTGCATCTGGAGCTGGCTGACTGACCAGCTGTGATCGTATATGCGTTACCTGACGCCGCAGAAATACCATCCTTAGAAATCCCATTGGGCTGGGATGTGCAAGACACGTCAGAATAAAGAGTCTGTTGCATGTTCAGTGGAGGAAGATGCAGAAAGGGAATCTGGGTGTGGGAGACTGCTGCTGCCTACCTTTGTGCTGCTCACATTCCTCACTTGGGCCCGCAGGCAGCAGTGGGGTGTCTTGCTCGTGTGGTTCATGACTCAAGCCAAGCCCAGATGTTTTCATGCCCGGTCTGGCCTATTTTCTGAGAATAATTTTGGATGCCTCAGTCCATTTTATTGTGGTTTTCTTAGTGTCTAGTCCAGCTGAAGTTCAGATGATTCCTGGCCTAATTGAATGCTCACAGGCAGACATGGCAGCTTCTGCTTTCTCTCTGCAGCTGTGTTCCTGCTAACTTCACAGCATTCAATTAGAGCCATGCTGGTAAGAACCTGAGGTAGGGTTTTGATGCTGGGTTTTTGTTTGTTTGTTTGTTTTTTGGTTTGTTGTTTTGGGTTTTTTTTGAGTGGAAAGTTTTAGAGCATGAAACCCAGAAGAGTCTGTCTTGTGGCCAGAAGATGAGTGAAAATGCTGTCTGTGAAGTCAGATCTGGCCTTGTTGACCAACCTGGCTTTCCATTTCCACTGAGCTGAGTAAGTGGTAGGGACATGGAAACCTTTTTGTACTGACTGTGTACCATTCCTTCAGCATTATCTGCCTGGCAGGTTGATGACAGTTACTATCCAGAATATCCAAAATATATTTCCTTGTGCCTTTGACAGTGCTTTAGTGCTTTTTGACCCTTTGTAGGAGCAGTTTATGTAGCAGTTTATTTGTGGGAAGTACTCAAGTACACTCCTTTAACATGAAAGGAAAATGGCTTGATGTTGTTGGAAAAAGAGTGGAATGGTCACCTGCTCTGTGTGAGCAAGTGCTGCCTTGTGTCCTGTGCAGAATGACCCTTCCTCCATGAAGCCCCTCTCACTCCTCAGCCCATGAGTGTGGAGGGCTGTTGGCCCTAAGCATATTTGGGTGCTACTGTGCTCGGGAGCAGCTGGTGAAGGTGGTCTTTGACTCCCTGTCCTCAGGGACATAAACTGCTACATTCATAGTCATGGCTGGGTTCTCTGTGCAGAGATGTTGGACCTGGAGACAGCTGGTGAATGTGTGTCCAGAGCTGGCTGGGACCTTGTTCCCAGCTGCTGGAAGGTGCACTGCTCTTGGGCAGTCTGTGCATAGCTCCAAAGCCAGACTGGTCCCCAGAGAGCGCTTCAGCTTTCATTGTGCTTCACATCTGCAGCTGAGTGTGTGTGAGGTCAGCCATGGGAATTTAGCTGTTAAATGGGGGTGAGACTGGCTGCTTTTGGCTTCTGCAGCAGCAATTTAACTGGAAGTCTGTATGACTCTGTGGAATGGTTTTCTGAAGATCTGTGAGCACAGTCGGGTTTGGCGAGGCCATGTGAGATGTGCATGCAGCTAAATAGGTGGAAAGGGAATACTTGAAATAGCTCTGGAAAGAAGTGTCAGAATTGTGTGTAATTGGGATACATTTGGTGTTTGGAGAGGTGACTGGGTGCCTGATGATTGGACTGAGGGGTGCAGAGCCGGCAGTGATGGCCATTGGTTGGGACTGTGCTGGGGAGCCCCCGTACCAGGAGGGCTTTGCCTGAGAGGTCAAAGTAGACACAGCCATAACAGCAACTGGGGAATGCCAGGACAAAGTGATTTGTAAAGTTCTTGAGCTGTTCTAGCACACAGGCTTGAATATTAGATGGATCAGTATCCCAGGTGAGACTGCCACAAGTAAGATATGAGCAGAACAGAGACCTGTGGTTGAGCCTGTGGTACCTTAGGAAACCTCAGGTGAGAAAAGGGGACAGCTTGCAGGGTGCTTTGAGGGAGAGTGTCATGGTGAAGGGAGAGAACAGGGTACAGCTGTAACTGCAGCACTGAGGTTAATATCACTGATGTGGGAAGAACAGAAATAGCACTGGTGGGTTCAAGGATGGAGAAAAGCCTGAGCTGGTCTTCACCTTACTATCTTCTTCAAGTTAGCTTTGGGTTGCATTCCCCTTAGCAATGAGTGCCTGTCACCTTTGTTCCTGGATTTCATGAGGCTCTGTACATCCCTGCTCTCAAGTGTCCCATTTGCGTGGTGCTGGTGGGAGCCTGTGGAGCACCAAGGCTGGAATAGCACCTGCTTTGTATCTTGGATTTAAGAGCAGAATAATGTGGCTCTGGCCTTTCCAAACAGGAAAGACCAAACTGTAGAAAAGTACTGCTAAAATTCTGGGATGGTCTATATAATCTCTGAAGATTTGACTTTCTCATGCAGCAGGGTGTTTCCTTCTTCTTGGCATTGCTAATTGCATTCAGTTTTCCAGACTCCAGAGTAGTAGTTCATAAAAACTGTTTCATGACTCGTGCCTATGGAGTGTCAGGAGCTGCTGTTCTCAGTTCAGTTGCTCTATAAGTGTTGGTTAATTTTCTTTGGCTGGCTGAGGCTTGGAGCAGTTGAGCTGTAAGTGGGGTACAGAATGAACACCTGACTGTTCCATGTCCCTCAACCTTTCCAACTTTGTAGAAGCCCATCACTCCTGAAGAATGCTGCTCTAATCCCAGCATAATCCCTCAGCAGTGAGCTAGAGGTGTGAAGCCAGGCTCTCCTGTCTCTCCTCTCCTGTCTCTCCTGCCATGGTACTGTGTTCCTCTGGACCTCTCCTGCTCCTGTCCTGCTCAGGTTTATATAATACACAAATAAAAACACATATATATTTATAGTATTTCCAGCTTTTATGCTTCTATTTTAGCTAGTGGCTGTGTTTGCTGTGTCATGCTGCCATTTTATTATTCTGAGAATGCAATGAAATGGATTTTTTAAAAAAGTAAATGTTTTGGCTAACTTTTATCAAAATTCCCCAAACTGCACTCAGTGTAGGATGCTTGGGCTAAAGGGCAGAAGTAGAATATTCTCGTGGTGATGACCCTGTGAAAATAACTCTGGTAAATCTGCAAAATCCCCCTGGGATTATTGATGCACAAATGAAGTGAAATATCAACACAGCTGAGGGGTCACCTGGAGAGTGCTGTGGCACAGGGAGCTCCCAGCAGCGCCTTCACCTCCCGAGACTGGAGTGATCTGGCCTGATAGCGTCAGGGACTGTGAATAAAAAGCATTTGCACCTCTCTACGTCCCTGCATGTGTGAAAACACACTGATACTGTGGGGAGATGCTGCTTAATTACTGCATTTGTAGGAACTAGACAACATTGTTATCTTGCAGTAGGGTGTGCCCCAACGAGAGATGGTCTCTAAAAGCTGTGCACATCACCAGGCTTCTCTGCAACCCAAAATAAAGAAATGAGTATTTAAAATACATCGAAAGAAAACTAGGGAAAAAAAAGCAGTTGTTTCTTGGGGTTTTTTTATATTGGTTTTTTTTTCATTTTTAGGGAAAAAATATGACTTTTGTTGGTGATAACCAAGCCAAAGATTTGTTTTTGGAAATGTTTGTTTTGGTTGGCTGGAGTGTTCTGCAGAAACTCCAAACAGACGAGCTGTGTAATATTTAACTAGTTACTAAAAAGCATTTGAAAATGATTAGCAGTGAGTGATCTCATTTAGCCTGTGAGTTCAGCTGTCTCGGTTTCTCGGTGCGATTGTACCGCAGCTCCCGGCAGAGCGATGTTTATTTGGAGAGCAGGGGGTGATGCAGCCCTGTGCTTCCCCGGGGGCTGGTGCTGGCTTTTCCCTGCGGGGCGCTGCCTTTGGGGCAGGAGCTGCTCGGGGCCATGGCAGAGCCATGTCCTGGTGACACTGGCTGGTGCTGTGCCAGGCTGTGCCCATGGGAGCGGGGCTGGGCGTTTGTGCCTCGTTCCCCCGGCAGGACAGACGGGATACAGCGGGAGCAGTGTGTGATGGGCAGTCCCGAAGCGCCTGGAGTTGTGTTCCTGCCTGAGCTCCTTCATCACACACTGCACAGATAACATCTGGAATAAACACACTCTTGCTGGCTGGAGGAAAGCAGGCCAAGGCTCAGAGGTAGGCTTTGAGGAACCTGAAAGTAAGTCACTGTTACTGGCTGCATTTTGGGTTTGTGTGGCTATTTTAATCCTTTTTACCTTAACTGTTAAGAAACAGCTTTTACGAGCAATTCCTGATAATCCCTCATTTGAAAATATTTGTGTTTTGGGACTTACAGCTGCTGGATAAATCCAGGTGTTCTGTTTGGACAGAGTTTGTATCTTCAGTTTTGTGCAGAGATGTGAGAGTGTACTGTCTTTGGAGAGGGAACCATTCCAGGGGAAGTGTGGCAGTCTGGCAGCAGGATGAGCAGGGGTGCGCTCCTAAGGCCAAGGCCTCAACACAGATGAAGTCACCAGACATTGATGGGGATTTTCCTCACTTTGGGGGTACCTAGAATGGCCTTGGCAGAGTGGTATTCAACGCTGTCCATAGGTATGACTTGTGTCTAACAGGGAAAGTGTCTGAGGAGCTTTGTGGCTGTGCAATGGAGGCTTTTTCCTGCTAGTTACAGAATGCAAAGTTCCCCTCTGGAAGGAGCTGTCTGTGTGCCATGTAAGAATACCTGTACAGCAAGGAAACCTGTGTAGCATAGTAAAATAACACCTTTATTTATATGTGAGATGTGTGAGAAGCCACAGTAATTCATGTGTATCTAAGTGTCCTGAGCAGATACCTGTGCATTGCCTGGGGCACGTTCGTGTGAGGTGAAACCTGAACCTGAGCATTCCCTCGAGTCGCTCATGGGCCTGCAAACCCCTGTGTGTTCATTGTGTGCTGCTTCTCTGCACATGTGGAATTGCACACCTCACTTTCCAGGTGCTCCCAGTGGTGGCAGATCAGTGAACCATAGGCAGTGACTTTGTGAATGAGGGCTTTTAAGCAATGCTACTGTATGCAGGCTCTGCAGGGGAGGGCTATTCCATGGGGCTGTGCTAATCCTTGATAGTTGGCTCCTGGTGAATTTATTTACCCTGCAAGGCAGCAAATTATATGGAAAGATACACATGTGTCTTCAAAGGCGCTGGGAAGTTGCAGATCAATTTAAATGTGTCTGTGCTTGCTTCATTGTTTGAGTAAGCCCTCTGTCAGTGGGTTGCCTAAGACCCCTGTACTGATGAAATACCTGCACACAGCCCGAGTTTTTACACTGGGGCGAGTGCCTTCTGTGTCCTGGCTCCTGCAGCCACAAGGAGGTTCTGCTGCCCACACGGAATCACTGAATGGCCTGTGTCAGAAAAGCTGTCTAAGGTCATCAAGTCAAGCCGTTCTTCCAGCAGTACCAAGGCCACCACCACTAACCCAATGTGGCACATCTACACAACTTTTAAATCCCTTCAGGAATGGGGACTCCACCGCTGCCCTGGACAGTGCCAGGCAGCCTGTGCCAAGGCTGGACAAACCTTTCCATGAAGGAATTTTCCCCAGTATGCAGCCTAAACCTCCTCTTGTCCTTTCCCTGTTCACTGGGAGCAGGCTGTATTTATTTTTATGACACTTGTGCCTTGCTACCTTGTCCTTTTCTTTTGAGAACCAAGGGATTGGCTCTTTGTGAGTGTGTCAGGGTTACTGACCAGGAGAAACTTCCAGGACACTTGACACTGTGTAGTTGCCTTTCTTGTGGTGGTTTTATTCTTACTCAGCAGTGCTGTGATTTTGCTTTGCACATGAGTACAGAAGAACCAGTATCCCATCCTTCACTCTTTCTGTGTTTGTGGTCACTTGAATCTGAGACATTTGGTCTTTCTGGGTGGCACTTGGGCTCATTTTTGGAGCTGCGAAGCATGGATGTGTGGTTGTGCATTTTCAGGTGGGCACCAGATGGAGCTGGTGGCTGGCTTCTGGCTTCTGAATTCTGGCAACCAAGTTTAGACCATAAGAAAAGACTGCCCAAGATTGTTGCTCTCTGATGCAAGGAATGCCTTTGAGGGGCTGCTGGGGGTTGCACCTGCTTTGTGTGAGCTTCAGTTAAAGAGCAAGCTGTGAATTATTTCTTTTAAATGCACATTTCTCCTTCTGAAGACGCAGCTGTGGATGAATTTAGCTCGTGTGTGGCTGTTGTGGATAGCACAACTGTGATCCAGTATTATGGATGTTTTGTTTTGATAGGAATCTGGTGAGGTACATGCAAAATATGTACAGCCCTTGGGCTCTTGGCAGGGGGCCACTGGGACTGTCAGCGATATCTGGGTGCTTCTGATCTCATCTGGAAAGTCTGAGTTGCTCTCATGGTTCATGTTCCCATGTCTGTGTCATATGGAGATGAAATGCAGCCTGAAGATTGTGCAGTAATGGGCTCGCTGTCTGCCGCGGTCTGTGCTCGTGGTGGCACTGGGCACCAAAGACCATTTCCCAGCAGCTGGTGCCTGCAGGGCTCCTTGTGATGCTTGGGGTTGCCTGAACTGGTTCTTCTCTCCCCTGGTGCTTCTTGCAGCTGCTGTCCCGACAGTCCCAGTACAGAGCTTCACCCCAGATTGCTGTCGGGCCATATAGGAATGATTTGGCAGGACAGTTTTCTTAGGAAGAAAGGAGAGAATTATATTAGCTGTGAAGGTGGAACAGGGTGGAACTGACACTGGGGTTTCAGGGTGGATTTTGCAGTGGTGGGACTTTATGACTACACACTGTAAGGATTCTATCAACTGTTACCTGAACCAGTTGTGTGTCTGTATTATGTTGGGTGTCTTCACTAAGTGTTTGATCTGCCTTGTGTTTGGCATATTGTTCATTTGGGCTTCCAAAGCCAGTTTAAATGACTCCTTTGAAGGAGTCCAAAGCTGGCCTTGGAGCAGATGCTAGCATGTCCAGGAGCCAGGGCCCCTTCCTTGCCTGCACTGCATGGCAGAGAGTTTGGAAATTTGGGAGCTGTCACTTTGAAAGAGACTTTTCAATCTGTAGCAAGTTCTGGTTTTCCAGAACTAAGAACATAAGGTGCTTTTGCAGGAGGAAGTTAAACCAAATTGATCCACTTTTCCCAGTATGTGGCTGAAACTCAGACCCTGTGTCCTGCCTCCAGCTCTGCCCTGTGGTGTCCAGTACTGCTGCATCTGGAGGATGGCATGGGATGCTGGGATCCCTGCCTCTGTGGAATGTGGCACAGGGCACTGGGATCCCTGCATCTCTCTGTGGGTTTGGGCTGTGGCACAGGGCACTGGGATCCCTGCATCTCTCTGTGGGTATGGGCTGTGGCACAGGGCACTGGGATCTCTGGGATCCCTGCATCTCTCTGTGGGTATGGGCTGTGGCACAGGGCACTGGGATCTCTGGGATCCCTGCATCCCTCTGTGGGTATGGGCTGTGGCACAGGGCACTGGGATCTCTGGGATCCTTGCATCTCTCTGTGGGTATGGGCTGTGGCACAGGGCACTGGGATCCTTGCATCTCTCTGTGGGTATGGGCTGTGGCACAGGGCACTGGGATCCCTGCGATCCCTGCATCTCTCTGTGGGTATGGGCTGTGGCACAGGGCACTGGGATCTCTGGGATCCCTGCATCTCTCTGTGGGTATGGGCTGTGGCACAGGGCACTGGGATCTCTGGGATCCCTGCATCTCTCTGTGGGTATGGGCTGTGGCAAAGGGCACTGGGATCCCTGGGATCCCTGCATCCCTCTGTGGGTATGGGCTGTGGCACAGGGCACTGGGATCTCTGGGATCCCTGCATCCCTCTATGGGTATGGGCTGTGGCACAGGGCACTGGGATCGCTGGGATCCCTGCATCTCTCTGTGGGTGTGGGCTGTGGCACAGGGCACTGGGATCTCTGGGATCCCTGCATCTCTCTGTGGGTATGGGCTGTGGCACAGGGCACTGGGATCCCTGGGATCCCTGCATCTCTCTGTGGGTATGGGCTGTGGCACAGGGCACTGGGATCCCTGGGATCACTGGATCCCCGTGGAGATGTGTCAGGGAGTGCTGGAACCCACACCCGTGTCTATGGAGCACTTCATGGAGCTCTGGGATCTCTGGATCCCTGCATCCCGAGAGCTGGGATCCCTGCCCATGTTCCCAATGCCCTCTAGTGGCTCTTGCCGCTGTGCTGCGGTTCCATAGGGCACGGTCTGCAGCTCCAATCAAACGGCGGAGTTCCTTGTGTTTAGAAAGGAAAATGTCTTTTGTGTATTTTTGCTGCTTGCTTGTTAATTCCTCTTTATTTATCTGGGTTAAATCACACTCTTCCCTTGGGGAAAAAAGTTCTTGTGAATTCAGAATCCAGATAGTAACCTGATATCTCATGGATCTTTAAATCCGCAGCAATTTTCTGTGGGGATTTATTAAAGAATGTTCCATTCCTTACATTAAAATATATATTTTCTTTCTCTCTAAACAAGCAGTAACTGGAAGGGGTGTGCTTTCTGGTGTCACTAGAACCCTTGGTTCTTATGTGTGTGCATTAATTGCTTTGAAAAAGTAATGTTTTTTAAGCAGTTGGAACAACACCTTTGAACTCATGCTCTCAAATAATTTTTGAGGGAAAGGAAGTATTTTGTGAGGGTCAGAGTCTTCCTCCCAGCTCGTTCCCTCCTCCAGTCTCCCACTGCAGCTGTGGCTGGGCCATGCCAAGGGCTGTGATCCCAAAAGCCCTGACATCCTGGGCCGCACAGAGGTGGTGCAGACTTTGGTTTGGTGTGAGGATGCAGGGTGGATGTGTTACAGGCTGCTGCAAATGTGCACAGCTCTTCTCAGCAAAGGCAGACGAGAGATTCCGTGAGGCTTTTGGGAAAATGAATGGCTGCCAGAACAGCTACATGGAAGCAGAGCTTCAATTGAAGTATTGGGCTTTTTTCCTTGGGAGGGCCATGCATGCTGTGAAATGCATAAAATCTGTTAAAAGTTCAATATGGTTTGTTTGCTTCTTGGAGGGTGTGGGTCTGATTTCCATCTTCATCCTCCGAGATGTATAAGGCAGGGGCTTGTGTGTACAAATATGCTTGTGTATATTTGTTTCTTTGTTTTTGGGAACTCAAAGAAAGTCCTTGAGAAGACACCAGGTAAGTACATGCAACAGGCAGAGCTCCCTGGAGTTTGGACTGCATGTGCTTCCTGTGTCTTCAGTCCCGCTCTGTGTGCTTGGCCTCCTCCGCTGGCAGAGCAGGGCAGAGCTCACTTCAGCGCCCGCAGCTCCCCTGGTCAGGGGAAGGGCTGGACGGCCAAGGGGAGCTGTGGCATGGGGGTCTCAGGGCCTCCCCACAGGTTGCAGAGGTGGGACAGCTCCCACCTGCACAAAACAGCAGGTACTGGTTTTATCTGGGCCCACAGGCTGCAGCCCTGCCAGCTGTGGAAGAGCTGGCCGTGCCTGAGCAGCTTCTGGTGCTGCTGTTGACCTCTGAACCTGCCCAGCAGTGTTAAACTCAGTTTTTGTCTTCTTAAAGCACTTTTTCCTTGAGCTGGATGTCCCTGCTGTCCAAAGGGCTCTCCTGGGGGACCTGTCCCTGCCAGGATCCCCTGGAGCGCTCCCCTGCTCCCATCCATGGAGCCCCTGGGGTGGCTTTGGGTCTGAATTGCTGATGTATGGAAAGGAGGGCAGGTCCCAGGAGCCACCTTTGGACTCGAGGGGTGAGCAGGCAGGGAGCCAGGGCTGCTCCAGGTGAGCAGGCAGGGAGCCAGGGCTGCTCCAGGTGAGCAGGCAGGGAGCCAGGGCTGCTCCAGGTGAGCAGGCAGGGAGCCAGGGCCGCTCCAGGTGAGCAGGCAGGGAGCCAGGGCCGCTCCAGGTGAGCAGGCAGGGAGCCAGAACTGCTCCAGGTGAGCAGGCAGGGAGCCAGGGCTGCTCCAGGTGAGCAGGCAGGGAGCCAGGGCCGCTCCAGGCTGACCTGGGCACGGGGCTTTGGGATCCCAACACCACCCTGCTTTGGGAGCAGGGCACCTTTGAGCTGCTCTGGAGCATTCGGTCACTAATGGTTCCTTGGGCTGGCTCTGCTCTGCTTTAACCTTCCTGTGTGGGTCGCTCCCTGCCCCTGCTGTTTACCTCAGTTTGAGGTTTGATCCTCTTGCCAGCACATTGCTGAAGGGTAAATACTGGCAGGTGGTACGGATGCCTCGGGGTGTATCAAGGACAAGTAAGGGGAGCTTCCTTGGGGAATGGGTCTTTGGAAGGGAGAGTCTTGTTCTGGGAGGTGGTCACCATTGCCTGGGCCTGCCTGTGAAAGCAAAAACTGAATACTTGGGTCAGAAATTTATGATCATTTTAACTAATGGTGAATCAATTACTGAGAACAAATCCATGTCAGGAAGTAAATACAGAAGTAATTGCTTGTCTTTCATCACTGAGCATTTAAGAATTGCTAATGATTTGAAAAGGCACAACAGAAGAGATCTGAAAGGAAAATGGCAATATCAGATTTATTTTCAATTTTCATCTGTTTCAATTAAATCTGAAAAATGAAGACAAGTATCTGCACATAAGGAGCATGGTCATGGCTCAGTGGCTTGTCAAGGAGAGCTTTGGTTTGCACCTACTGCTTGCTGCTGCTTTTGACTGGAATTTTGTTCCACGTCTGTAGGAATGGACCAGCACAGGACAGATGAACCATTCCAAGTCACTGGTCCTGTCTGTTGGGTAAAATCCTAACAAACTGCAGAAAAGCCTTGTTTCACAGTAAAACGTGGAGTAAAGAGTGGTCTGTTATTTTCTTGTAAATACCAAAGTATCATGGCAAAGATTGGAAATATGAAGGCAAATTCACTCCTTTATTTCCTGTTTTAGAGGGAGCATGTGCCTCTGCTTTGTGCTGGAATCAGCCTGAACTGTTGCACAAGGAGTACTTAGCTGTCTTCAGCATCAGGGAAATGGACTTGAGCCATTGCAAGGAAAATCCTTGGAGAAGCAACTTAAACTGGGAAATTGCTCTTCAGTGAGGAGCATCTGCCTTAAATACATCTCACTCTTTTTATTTTTTCTTGCCATTCAGAAATGGTTTTTGGAAGTTATTCTGAGTTTTCTGATGGAGATCTTTTCTGTTTCCCCTCAAAGCCCAGATAAGACAGTTTTACAGATCACCTTCTCAGTTCACAATAATTTAACTTTTTAATAATTGGTTCAAAGAATGTATCATCTGTATTACATTCCTGCTGGGTACTGGAAGGGTTCATATTTCTCTACTGCAAGCTACTGTATCTGCATGGTGGTTGCATGTGATGTCTCTATGAATCTAAAAAGACATTGCAGTAAATGCATGGATTTTATAAGTGAGGGAAATTATTCAGGAAATGAGACAGAGTTAACAATCAATGCTGGGTTGTGTTTTGTGTAAGGAATTGATGAAAGACATTGCTAAACACTACTTTTTGGGTGGCTGCATTTTTTGACAGCGGTAGAAGCATACTGAACTCTCGTGTCTCTCCTTTCTGCAGCTCCAGGGTGGTTGATGGAGTTATGATTCTCCCTGTGCTGATGGTGATGGCGTTCCCATCTCCGAGCTGGCAAGGTGAGTGTTGTGTGGGGTCAGAGTTTCCAGTGTGGTGTTTGCTAGCTCCTCCATGATTGCTCCATTGAGGGCACCGGGTCTGGAAAGTGGCTCCAGGTTCACACAGTTGTGTGCATGTGAAGCTTTTCTGACAAGCAATGTGTTTAAGGTTTGCCTCAGAAAAAGGGGAACAGTATTTCCACTGCCATGGAAAGGCAGGAATGGTTTATAAGAAGATCTCTTGGATGTTTTGAGATATGAGCTCCTAAAAGATGTGTACTTGCTAATTAGCAAACAGCCTTTGGAAAGCACTGAATAAAGGCTTTCTGGGAGTAACTTGGTTGGCTTAGTTTTAAATTTTAACTTGGGAGTGGTCTCTTGTGTCTGCTGTGGCATATCTTTGTCATGCTGAAATAGCTGAATTAGAATTGTTGCCTCCTACATAGTGGTTCTTCAGCACTACCTGAAAACAGTATCACCTCCCCTAAGCAGATTTTATTGTCTTATGATTTCATTACCTCTAACTGAAGCTATTAAGAACAGGATGATGTTTTCTCCTGGACTCTTCCCTTTTGCAGATGATGAACGGAAGCTCAAGATGGTCCCCTACGAATGTGTGTGTGAAGGCACGTCCTGTGGGAACGGGGATCGCTGCCAAGGCCAGCGCTGCTTTGCCTCCCTGAGCATCAATGACGGGGCCAAGGTTTACCAGAAGGGCTGCTTCCAGGTCTATGAGCAGCGGAAAATGACGTGCAAAACGCCCCCGTCCCCCAACCAGGCTGTGGAGTGCTGCCAGGGACACCTGTGCAACATGAACATCACTGCACAGCTGCCCTCGTCCAAAGGTGAGAGCTTCATTCATCTGCAGTGCCTTCTGAGAAACAGGGGGTTTGGCTTTGACCTGCTGTGCTGGGAGAGAGATGGCTGCGGTGCTGGCTGAAGGAAGGGTTTCATGGGCACAGGATGCCCTTGGTGCCCTGGGGGCGGCTGGCACACACCTGATGCCCATGGGCTGGCTGGTGGCTGTGGCTGGGGCAGAGAGGGGGTTGCAGTGTGTGGTTGGGGTCAGGATGGAGGTACTGCCTGTGGGAGTGGCTCGATGCAGTGGGGGCACATCCTCCATGCAGGTGTGCTCACACCTGGCTGTGGCAAGGCCTCTGTCACGCTGGGTGGGTACTGAGGGAAGGGTTGGTGTCAATGCCAATGGGTTCAAAAGCTTTCCCTGGGAATCTGCAAATTTATTTTTTTTCTCTCTCTTTTCACACTTCTTCCCTTCCTTCCTGTTTTCCAAGGGCAAACCTTTCAAGGAGAAGCTGCAGGTTACAGTGTGGAAACACTAATCATCGTTATCCTGGCTCCTGTGGTAGTGTTGATAGTTTTTTCTGCAGTAGCTGTGCTGATCATACGGAGAATACAAAAAAACCACATGGAGAGGCTCAATTCTAGGGATGCAGAGTATGGCACAATCGAGGGCCTCATTGCCTCCAACGTGGGGGACAGCACGCTGGCAGTAAGTGACCTACCCGTGTGCAGGGTGTGAGTTCCCCTCGCTTCCAAACTCCCTCTTCCTTCCGTGTGGCCACATGTCTGAGAGCATGTTTTGCTGCCAGGGGGTGCCACTTGGCCTCAGGACTTGAGTGTGTCATTCTGTGCCCCCAAAACTGTAGTGTTAACGAATTTTAACCGAAATATGGGTTTGGCAAGTGTAGGTCCTTTGACCTGGTGAATGGCTCTAAACTCTTCATGCTCCTGTAAAGAATGTCAGCACATCAAAACAGAGTGTTCCTGACTGTTGGGTGGCCTGAAGTAATGGGAGAGGTGAAGAACATGTTTGATATACAACAGCCTTAAGGGTTGGAAAAGATGTGATGATAGGTGAGAATGAAAATACAGATAAATTTGACGTTTAGAACCTTCAGACCTGACTGCCATGATCTCCATAGCAGGACTCCAGGATATCAGTGACATTTTGTTGATAGAAGAGCAGTGGGAGTTCTAAGAAATGTGCAGTGCTGACTCAAAGCTCAGTTTTCAAATAATGCTCTTGCTCATGAGGTCTCTGGAAAGTGTAATGAGCTGGGAAGTGTTCCCTTTTCTTCTCCTACCTGTCTCTCACCCCTTCCCTGAGGCCAGAGCATAAATGTCCCAGCAGCTGTTCCTTGCTTCATCTGAACAGAGCAAGTAAAGCTTCAGGAAGATGGAGTGATTGTTTCTGAAGCAGTGCAGTTTTCTTCTCCTACTATTGCTGAGATAAAATGTCCCCAACATTAAGAGGCTGGAAAACATTTTCTATTTTGGTGCTGTCCCACCATAATGTGCTTTCACTGCAGGGTTGAAGAGTGCCCTATGTCTGTTAATATTTTTTTTTTTCCTTCTTTTTTGTAATGTCTTGGCTCTCTTTGATCAGCCCACAAAGCTTGATTCCATGTTACTGGTTTAAAACAGCCAGTCTTGGTGTATCCACCATGGCCCAGGCATGTGTGCAGCTGGTGATCTGTCTTTAAGCATTGACTTCCAGCTTTTACCAGCTCTTCTGTCTCATCTGTGCAAGATCATTTCAAGCCATGCAGACCTTTTGTACTTCTAGTTATTTAATGTTACTTGGAAATGGTGATAAAACCTGTGAAGAATAGATCAAAATTCTGTTTCAAAGAGCTGGGAGGAACTGGGATCTGTGAGGGCTTGGTCTGATGGAGCAGTCAGAGCCTCTGAGCCATGGTGCTGGTGCTGCTGCTCTGCCTCCCAGTGTGGCTGATGCACAAAATGTAATTGGTAGTTCCCTGTGCCTAAATGTTCTTCTATACAGCAAGTCTTCTGGTTTCCAGGTTTTTCTTCTCCATTGTGCTTTAAGTCACTGCTTTTGTCACACATTAGGTAAGTTTACATTTAGGATTAGTCTCTGCAATGTAGCAAGTGCTTAAAGTCCTAAGCTGCTTAGTGGGCATGGAAGGAGCTCTGGCCTCTTCAAATCTTGTTTTTACAGTTGCTGTTGATAAGTTTGGGGGTGGTTTTTTAGTTTTGTTGCTTTTATTTTGTCTCTGATACAACCATGAAGGAAAAAGCCTTCAGTTCATGTTAAAAAGTAAGTTAGTCTCTGTCACTCCTAGATTATCTTTTTCTTGAGTACCCGTTAGGAGGTTGTTAAAGAAAATGAGACTTCATGGATACCCGTTTCAAGCGCAGCAATGCAGTTTTCTGGAAATAATAGAAAGTTGATTGCACTTAGGCTTTGTTATCCTATTATCCTTTGTTAAGCAAGAGCCTGGCAATAATTGTTAATGCTTTGAACTAATACAAAACTCCTGTCTGTAACAGTAGCTGGGCATTAGCATTTTACAAGGCTAATGGGATTTTAACATTTGATCAGGATCTCACTCATGTTTATTTAAGCTTATAGCTCAGTTTGCTTTCTATGCACTAAAAGTACCAGAAACAGATAAAGCTTTTAAGAAAGATTTGTTACAGAAGTTTTTTCTGGAGTATCATTGGCAAATCTTGTGTGGGTGATGCTGGTAAATCCCCTCACCTCATTTATTTGAAAGCTGGTATTGGTTTTAAATGTCTGCACTAAGCTTGAGAAGGTGTCAGAAACAGAAGTGAGTGGACATGAGGTAAGTAAAGGAAGAGTGAAGTGCTGAAAAAGGGTGGAATCTCATGACAGAGGATAGCTGGTAGGCCAGGAGTGGGCTTCCAGTGCACAGACATCTATTGTCATATATTTATTACACTTAAAAATAATGACTTACTGAACAAGTGTTCTTTGACCCCAAGTGACCAAATGGCATCCCCAGAGCCACAGACATCCCCCCGAGCTTTAACCTAACCTGCCCTTTGTGAGTGTAAACAGGGAAAATGGGGTTTCTCACGGGTTTAAACTTCTGCTCTTCCTTCTGAACAGGATTTGTTGGACCATTCCTGCACATCTGGAAGTGGCTCTGGACTTCCTTTCTTGGTGCAAAGAACGGTGGCTCGCCAGATCACACTTGTGGAGTGTGTAGGTCAGTGTCTCCTGGGTGTTTAATTTTCTGTAGGGCTTTAGCGTTAATTCTAAGGATTCATTAAATTTTTCTTCAGCATATTTTTATTAATTGAATAGTGTAAAATTTGAGTTTAGGAAGCATTTGGGTCAAAGATACCTGGAGGCATTGACATTGAGCCAGGATGGTGTGCAGGCACTAAGGAGGTGAGGAAACTCTTGGAGTAAAAAGCTGGGCTTGTGTCATTGTGTCCTGATCTCCACAGGAGAGGGCGTGGTTTTGGTGGGGTTGGTGGATTTTTTTCATCCTTTTTTTGTTTGTGGATGGGTTTGAGTTTTTATTTTCTTTAAATCATCATTTTGTGTTTCTGCAAGGGCTGATGATGGAATAGAAATGTAAAGGGTATATTCCCAGCATTACATTTCCTTCCTGTCCTCCTCGCTGCAGAATTCACAGCTTTGTGTTGTGCACGCTGACCTTGCCATGTGTTGCCTAAGTCACTTCAGCTGCAAAAGCACTTTGGTTCCTGGTGGTTGGATGGTGACACCTCCCAGTTCAAGCCCTCTGTCCTGCACTTTTGTGCAAGGAGGAGAGAGCCACACTCAGGGCTTGCACTCAAAGCAGACAGGGAAGAGGAAGGACACTGGAGCACGGTGTGACTCCAGTGGTAAGAGGTGCACGCAGGGGTGATGCGGCCACCTGGTGTGACACTTGGTTTGTGACAGTGAGTTCTGCCTGCTGAAGGCTCTTTGTTCATTGACAGCTTCTCCTGTGTTTTTTCCCCACCAGGAAAGGGCCGTTATGGAGAAGTTTGGAGGGGCCAGTGGCAAGGAGAAAATGTTGCTGTGAAGATCTTCTCTTCTAGGGATGAAAAGTCCTGGTTCAGGGAAACTGAGCTGTACAACACTGTACTGCTGCGGCACGAGAATATTTTAGGTAAGTAGGACAAGCACGTTCTGTGTCCTGGTGTGTCTGGTGTAAAGGTGAGTTACCTGAACAGGTCACCTGTGAAGCACTGCATGCTCACCAGGCAGCTCAATCTCTAGGTTCTTGTGTTGTGATAAAGAGCTGAAGAGAAATTTTCAGGGAGAGACTTCTAGGGGGGGCTGATTCTCAAATGGGGAATGTGTCACAGCAGCTGTGACTCTTTGCTCTGCAGTATTCCAGCAGGAAGCAGTTAATCAAACAGAGGAATCAGATGTTGGCAGCTGAGCACACAGAAAATAGGGGAGGTGCCACAGACTGGTGCCACAGACCCCTGTGAAGGCCAGGCGTTCTTGCAGCTCTCATTGCAGAGCCTGCAGAGTCACAGCTGCAGGGAGCTCTTGTGGATCTGTGTTGGGTTGTAATCTCAGTTTCCCTGCAGAAATGGAAGGAGAAAAGGTGGGGAGCAATTTATAATGAGATTTAGGCATTTGAATACTTTTCCTTATGGCTAAGTAAAGTGCAATATGAATCCAGTATTCTCTTCTGTTTAACTTTTGTTCTCAGGGTGAGAGTAAGCTCTTCTGGTGTTTAAACTTCAGCTGTAGCTGCATGATGTATCTTTCCCTGAACAGGAAAGTAGATTAACCTTGTGCATCACTCATACCTCTTGTGCTTGGTTCTGGGAACTGGAAAAGTGGCTTTGGTGTTGGGCCATGTCTGAGGTTTAAGCAGCCCTTTGATTCCTAATAGATGTGCCCTTCTGTCACTGGTGTGCCTCCTCTGCAAATAAAAGCAGCAGCACATTTTCTGAGTGCTGACAGTGCCTCACTCAAAATCTGTCTTCAGTCAGTTTTCCTTCGGCTCATAATTCTTGCTTGCTCTCAGAGAATGTTCCCTGGCTCTGTAGCTCACCCTGATAGACATTTGTGTTGTTTCCTGAAGCAGTTCCTTTGTAACTATGAAAATAATTTGATGGCCTCCAGTAAAGTGAATTATTGAACTTAACCATGAGTGCGACTTGGCTGACATTACATTGCATATCTCCCTTGGTGCTCTGCCTGTGTTTAGTTTTTCCTTTTTTAGATGCAATATTAAATAATATCACAGATTACAGAAATGTCACATCGCGCACAAGTCTGACTTTAGGAGGGAAAGCAGTGGGTGTTCTTTCTGAAAAATGTATGTGAGCTTTTCATAAACATGGCTTGTTCCTTTGACTTGGGAACAAAACTTGTTGTTCCCAGCTAAAGCTGTGGAGGTCACTATGTGGATATATGCAGAGGTGGCAGGAAGGGAACTTCCCCTGAATTTGGGGTTCAGTTTTAAGATATTACATTTTTGAAGGCAGTTCTTGAGGTTCATGAGTTTTGGACAAAAATTTTTCTCTGTTTCTTCACAGAAGATCATTGTGGTTGGGCTACACATTTAACCCCTTTCTCAGCAGCTTGCACTGGCTGCCTGTGGGCTCTAAAAACGAAAATGGTTGTTCATGACTTGATGTTTGGGGTGTTTCTGCTTTTTAGTGTGACCCTCTCAAGTGAGCAGCACCAAATGTGCTACAGACTTGGGATCTTTCTGTTTGACTGGGAACTTCTCCACCCCCAAGGCCTTCAAAAAGATGGGAAAAAAAAATTTTTGAGTTGTGTGGTCCTAAAAAGTATTTTTTTGGTGTGACTGACAAATATATAAACAGGTTCTTGTGAATAGATGTGAATTAGAGTTCCAGCATTTGTTGGCTTTGTTTTCATCACAATGGTACCTACAGTTGTCTGCAGTGCAGTTTTAATTAAACAAGTTGTTTAATTGCATTGCAAGAGGGGCCAGCCATGCTGATTCACCTTATCACAGAACACACAGAGCTGGAAGGGACCCGCAAGGATCGAGTACAGCTTCTGAGCTGGATGGGCTGAACGGGTCAAACCCGCAGCCCTGGTGTCATCAGCGCCCTGCTCTGACTGAGCTGCTTTTCTCAGGGAGCCTTGAAGGAGCTCTGTCGGTTCATTTTCTTGTTCCTCCTTCGTCCTCTCCCTCTAGGTTTTATTGCATCCGATATGACTTCCAGGAACTCGAGCACACAGCTGTGGCTGATCACACACTACCACGAGATGGGCTCTCTGTACGACTACCTGCAGCTGACCACGCTGGACACGGTGAGCTGCCTGCGCATCGTGCTGTCCATCGCCAGCGGCCTGGCGCACCTGCACATCGAGATCTTCGGCACGCAGGGCAAGCCGGCCATCTCGCACCGCGACCTCAAGAGCAAGAACATCCTCGTCAAGAAGAACGGGCAGTGCTGCATCGCCGACCTGGGTGAGCCCCTGAGCGTGCTGGTGGCTGCCTGCGGCTGGAGGAGCGTGGGGCACTGAGCCCTGGGGGCAGTCTGTCTGTCCGTGCCCCCTCGGGGCAGTCTGTCTGTCCATGCAGTGTGTCTGTCTGTGCCCCCTCGGGGCAGTCTGTCTGTCCGTGCAGTCTGTCTGTCCGTGTCCCCTCAGGGCAGTCTGTCTGTCCCTGTCCCCTCGGGGCAGTGTGTCTGTCCGTGTCCCCTCGGGGCAGTGTGTCTGTCCGTGTCCCCTCGGGGCAGTGTGTCTGTCCGTGTTCCCTCGGGGCAGTGTGTCTGTCTGTGCCCCCTCGGGGCAGTCTGTCTGTCCGTGTTCCCTCGGGGCAGTCTGTCTGTCCGTGCAGTCTGTCTGTCCGTGTCCCCTC
>VWYI01026721.1:397582-458424 GCA_013399455.1 Anthoscopus minutus
TGTTCCCTCGGGGCAGTCTGTCTGTCCGTGCAGTGTGTCTGTCCGTGTTCCCTCGGGGCAGTGTGTCTGTCCGTGTTCCCTCGGGGCAGTGTGTCTGTCCGTGTTCCCTCGGGGCAGTCTGTCTGTCCGTGTTCCCTCGGGGCAGTCTGTCTGTCTGCGCCCCCTCGGGGCAGTGTGTCTGTCCGTGTTCCCTCGGGGCAGTGTGTCTGTCCGTGTTCCCTCGGGGCAGTCTGTCTGTCCGTGCAGTCTGTCTGTCCGTGCCCCCTCGGGGCAGTCTGTCTGTCCGTGTTCCCTTGGGGCAGTCTGTCTGTCCGTGCCCCCTCGGGGCAGTCTGTCTGTCCGTGAGCGGCTCGTCTCTCGCTGCTGTTCCCCGCAGTGCCCGCCAGGTGGCGCCTGCAGCCCAGGCACTCTTTGGGGCCTTTTCCTGGCTTCCCATGGTTAAATCCCATTTCCTCATCCCGGAGGATGCCGTGATTAGATTTCATTTCTGAAATAACGTGTGCCCTCCCGCACGGTCTGAGCCATGTGCTCGCTGTCCCAGTGCCACAGATCTGTGGTGCAGAGCACAGATGTGCCTGGTGCCTGGTTTGGAACTGAAGCACAAAGCACGGGTGCTGAGGAGCAGTCACAGCAGTGTGGCTTGTTCACACCTTGGAGGGATGTCTGACAGTAACTGTTTTTTCTTTCCTCTGAAGACAAGGGAGAAAATAGTAGTAGAAAATAGTGGTAGAACAGTATTGGGGAACCATTGCCAAGGCAAAATGTATCAGGAGATGGGGATTTTTAAAATAATAATTCTGCTGCATAGTTTCTATCACTTGTGCCTGAAGGACTTGAGATACAGACAGGGAAGACATGAAAGCCACATACTTGAGCCTCTGGAAATTTACTGTGGGAATAGTAACAAATGAAGTAGTAAGTTGAAAATACAAAGCATCAGAGACTGGCTTTTAAATAAATTTGTAGTTCACTCTGAGGAAGGGCAGCACATCCTGCACATTGATTGATGTGACACTTGTACAGTGGAATCTGTTACACTATTTATCCAGAGGTTTCAAATGTTTGAGAGATTTTTCCAAGAGAGCACAGCAGTAAACACTTCCTGACTAGTTTTTATGGTGGTTAAATAGCTATTATTTTCAATGTGAACTCCTCAGACATGTATCTGTCATATTTTTTGTATGTTCTTTCTCTGTAAGGGAAAGTCACTGAAGAATTTGTTGCTTCTGGCATGCATTCATGCCCTTTCTTCTGTGAGGCTCTGTCTTGTTTCCACCCTCTGGTCTGTTCCTCTCAGGATGTGAGCTGGGAGCTGCTCTGCCCGTGGCACCCCAGGATCAGGAGCGGCAGTGCCAGCAGTGGCTGGGCCAGACCTGCTCCAGCTGAGCAGAAGCTATGTGACAAGGCCCAGGAATGGATGTCATTCCTGATCAGTCTGTGAGCTGGGCAAAAGTTCTGCCTTTGTCCCCCCAGAGCAGTGCATGCTCCTGATGTTGGTCTGGGCTGAGCAGCTCTGAGGGACAGCACGTGGGGCTGTGGCAGAGCAGCAGTGCTGCAGTGTGCTGACAACCTTGTCAAACCAGCAGCTCCTTTTTCAGAGCTGGTATCTCAAAGCAGGAGCTGCTGTGCCCTGCGCTCACTGCCCTGCAGTGCTCTGAGAGTCCCTGGCATGGAGCAGGATCTGCTTCCCAGCTCCCAAGCAGCTGGGATGCCTCAGTGCTGGGAGCCAGGTTACAGCACTGCCCCCTGACCCTCTGCCCCCTCCTTGGGCTGTGGTGTGCAGGATGCTGACTTGCCTCCCTCAGCTGTCAGCCTTTGACCTGTTGGCCTCTGGAATCTGCTTTGCTCAGTTTGGGTGAAGTTTTACCATTTTTATCAAAGTGTTCTCCGAGGTCTTGTTGTTTTCAGAGTTGGCCAGGAAATGTGGTTTCTAACCTTTGTTTGCTGTTGCAAGCTTTTTTTAAAGAAAAATTATAAACCATACATACTGTATAATATAATCTAATATGAATTTTAAATAGTACATAAAAGTGTTATGTGTGTGTGTGTCAATATTTGACAAAAGTACTTGGATCTGAGAGCAGACTTCTTATCAGTCTAGAGTCATGAGATGGAAATAAAAAGGATGGGGACAAACATTTTAGCAGCTTGTTGTGATGGGCCAAGAGAAGGTGGTTTGAAACTGAAAGAGGGTTGATTCACATTAAATATCAGAAGTGTTTTACAGGCACAGGGTGTCCAGAGCAGCTGGATCCCTGGCAGTGCCCAAGGCCAGGCTGGACATTAGCTTGGAGCAGCCTGCGTTACTGGAAGGTGTCCTTGCCCATGGCAGGGTGGGACTGGATGAACTTTAGGATCCCTTTCAACCCAAAGTATTCTGTGATCTTTCTAGAGGTGCTATAAGTATGTTCTTATCAGCTTGAAATATCTTGAAGTGCATTTGAATTGTAGAAAAGTGTTTCCCAAATTTTTGTTACATTAAAGAACAGGCTGTGCTTTGGAAAGAAATGCAAATGAATGATCTGGTGATAGGTTGGTTTTTGTGAGACTGAGGTAAAAAGCCTTTTAGGGTTCACCTAAAATAAACTCCTGTTAAATGCAAATAGTATATGTCATTTTTAGAAGATTTGTAGAGGAAATTAGGGAGAGTTTGCATCGCCCTCTCTGTTGCTTGACTCTGCCATGCACCCACTGCTGCTCAATTTGCAGTGCCCTTTGTTTACCGTGGCCAAATGAGTGCTGTGTGTTTCCAAATTTACAGTAATTTAGTCCCTCACATAATGTTCTCTGCCTAAATGTTTAGTAATTAGTAGAAACCAGGTAGAGTGGTTTTGTCTGACTCATTTTAGATTTGCTTGAGGATGTTTATTTTTCAAGCTGCTGCAAATGCGGTGTTTTTTGTTTTCCAGCTTTATTTTTTTAACTTGTGTGTATCCTTCATGCAATGTTTTTCTTCTCCCTTCCCCACAGTTTGGGTCTATCCACCTACCCAAAAGGCCTATAAATAAATTTGAATGCCCTGTAAAATTGTTTTCTTCTGAGCAGCAGCTGTTTGGCCTCTTCATGTCTGTGCCTGGAGTGCTGGGGACATCCAGTGGCTGCAAAACACTTCATGATAGTATTTTGCAAGAGTGCAATAAAATGCTTGATGATGATCCCTCAGGAGATAATGGGCCTGTCTGTGGCCTCAGGGGCTGGTTTTGCTGGCGAGCTGGGAGCTGATCCTGTTGGTCTTTGGGCAGTTGGGCCCTTGGCTCCTTCTCCTTCAGAAACATCTGATGGGGTCACTGCTCCCGGGGCCTTTTGCTGCTGCAGTTGAAGGGGACTTAACAGTGGCTTCTTTTTTCTTTCCTTCAGGCCTTGCAGTTATGCATTCCCAAAGCACAAACCAGCTGGATGTGGGGAACAATCCCCGTGTGGGCACCAAGCGCTACATGGCTCCAGAAGTCCTGGATGAAACGATCCAGGCAGACTGCTTTGACTCCTACAAGCGGGTGGACATCTGGGCCTTTGGGCTGGTCCTGTGGGAAGTGGCCAGGCGCATGGTTAGCAATGGTAAGTGCTTGGGACTCCTTCCCTTGCCTCTAGGAGAGATGGGGAACTGCTGATTCACGGCAAAGCACCTGCCCCCAAAGTGCACAGGAGCATGCTGGGCATCCACAAATCCCACAAAGG
Organism: Anthoscopus minutus; assembly: GCA_013399455.1. Classification (NCBI taxonomy): domain Eukaryota; kingdom Metazoa; phylum Chordata; class Aves; order Passeriformes; family Paridae; genus Anthoscopus; species Anthoscopus minutus. The sequence goes on from VWYI01026721.1 coordinate 401,258, forward strand.
TTTGATTTCTGAAACCTTGAGGAAGCTGTTGGTGTGTTGGGTACTGTGGCTGAATCCTGTTGCCATTTCTATTAAGGCAGAGAAGAGAGTCCCCTGCTCGTTCTAATGCCTGGTGAGACCTAATTCATATCAAATAGCTAAGTTAAAATTTCAGATCACAAAGTCTATTCTTCTTCCTTGTGTCATTAAACCATAGTGAATATTTTTAAGTGTCTGTTTCTCATGACAAACCCTAAAGGACAGAAAGAGAATCTGTAGGAAGTGCAGAAGGTATCAGAATTCAGGACTGCTTTTGCTTTACCAAGTTGGAATTTAGCACTGGCCTGTGCACAGGTTCAGTTCTGGTACTGGACAGAGGTACTGCTGCAGCAGCTGCAGCTCGCAGAGCCTTCACCTCAGCTGCTCTGGAAAGAGCAAGGGTGGATGGTGCTGGCAGCTTCACCAGGTTGGTGTGGAGCCCATGGGACTGCAGACCTACCTGCTTATAGGTGCATGCTCTAGGAATTTGATTCTGGCTGAGCTCAGTGCCATCATGGAAACTCTTAAGGTGATGCAGATCTGTCTCTGCACTGGTCACGTCAGGACAGTCTGAAGTTTCAGCTGCTGGTGGTACTAACTGCACAGAAGCAGTTGCTCTGTACTCCTGGCTGTTACTGCAAGTAATTCCATGCCCTTGCATGGCTGGGATGGAGTAAACATTTTCCCTTGCCTCTGTGTTGAGCTGTGCAGGAATCATTGCTGGTCATGTGGTCACTCTGATAACCCTGTTTGCTTTGCAGTGAGACTTTGGCATTGGGAGTGAGCCTGCAGGAGCAAGGGTGTGGTGGTGTCTTGAGGGGCCAGAGGCACTCATCAGCTCCCTGTGCTCTCCTGGGCTTGTGGACAGCCTTTCAGTGACTCGGCCTGGTTTAGTGCTTCAGCTCACAGAGACCTGGAAGTTGTTCTAACATGACTACTAAGTCTGGTAGTTCATAATTTTGATTTATTATTCTAATTACATTTTTTTTAAAAAAACTTACCCAGTGATCCTCCAGGTGACACAGTGGTTCTTGGTATTTTCTTGTTCAGTATGAGGAGGAAAATGTCATAGGAAACTAACTCCTTTTGCACAAACAAGTACTTGTGTGTTGCCTGTTTGCTGCAGTAGGAGCCAGCCAGCATTTTCTTGGTACTCAGGATGTGATTTCAGTCCCCAAAGCTGTGTTTGCCTCTCTTCAAATAGAGCAGTGCTGGTTCCCTGGGAAGTGTCCCCTGCTCTTGAAATGTGCTCCCTTGGTTTGGCGCTTACCTGGTGTCTGGTACTCACAGCTCAGATCCTTGGGAATTGTCATGGTTGTTCCCAGGGCTGTGGTCTTGTTCAACAGTGACAGGAAGAGCTGAGGCTCAGAGCTGGTTCCTCCCCAGAGGAGCCCTGGCGTGTGGTCGCACAAGGCTGGAGCTGCTGCCGTGCTTTGTGTCGGGCTGAGCAGAGACAGTTGTGCACACACAGGACAAGCTGGACTTAAAGTCAGCTGAGGGCCATGGACATGCTCCCAGGGCTGGAGCCCCTCTGGAGCCAGGCTGGGAGATCTGGGAATGTTCACCTGGAGAGGGGAGAGCTCTGGGGAGAGCTCAGAGTCCCTGCCAGTGCCTAAATGGGCTCCAGGAGAGCTGGAGAGGGACTGAGGATGAGGGATGGAGGGACAGGACACAGGGAATGGTTTCCACTGCCAGAGAGCAGGAATGGATGGGATATTGGGAAGGAATTCCTGGCTGAGAGGATGGGGAGGCCCTGGCACAGGGTGCCCAGAGAAGTTGTGGCTGTCCTTGGATCCCTGGAAGTGTCCAAGGCCAGGCTGGATGGGGCTTGGAGCACCCTGGGATAGTGGAAGGTGTCCCTGCCATGGCAGGGTGGAACAGGATGGGCTTTAGGGTCCCTTACCTCTCAGACCACTCTGGGCTCTGTGCAGTAAGGAGGAATAAAGAAGCCAGTGAAGTGTAGCTGATGGGAGAGCAGAAAGCCAGCGGCCCCAGCAGACAGCAGGGTGTGCTGGGAGTGCCAGCAGGCACCTCCAAGCTGTGCAGGAAGCACGCGCAGGCTGCGGGTGCTGCTGGAGGAGCTGGGCGGCCCCGGGCGAGGGCAGCATGGCACGGGTCAGTGGGACAGAGGTTGAGCGGCTCCCTGGCACCACTGAGGGCTGCTGCTCGTGCTCCCACGAGGCTGGACAGCAGCTCAGAGCACTCCACAGGCACTATTGGAGTAAAGGCCAGGCCCCCTTCCTTTGTCTTCAGTACTGCATGTCTTCTGCAGCAGCCAGTTATGTGCCCTGTGCTTGGGACAGAGCACATGACAATAGGGAATTAGAGCCAGGCCTCTCTGCAGTGATAAAGTTCATCTGTAATGCCCTTGTGGCCTGGAGTGTGTTCAGAGCTGTGTGGCACTGCTGCAGTTGGGTGTTGGCCTCATGTGAAGCCCTGGCTTTACCTGCAGGATGGACGTGGCAGCAAGGGCCCAGAGGGGTTGTGCTCATGAGGTCTCGCAGTAAACTGGGTTCTGGGGTGAGCAGGAAAAGGATGAAGACAGGAATTCAGCAGGTGGTGTTTGGTAAATGCAGTTGGGAATTGCTCTGAGCAGAAGGGTGGATGATGCTGCTTTGTGCTGCCCATGTCATTTGTCCTGTGCCTGTGTCAGAATAGCACTGGGCAAACTCTGCAGGCTGCCTGCTGCTTCTGGTGGGAGCTTGCCTTGGGTAGCCAGGTCTCCAAATCACCCTGCTGTTCTCCAAGGACTTGTAATTTCCTGAAGACTGCTTCCCTTTTTGACTAATCATCACAGACAGGGTTTATAGATTTTTGGAGAGTATGCGCAGGAATATCTATGGGACTTTGATCTTCATCTCCAAAAAAATAGGAAAACTAAAATTCAGCTGTTGTAGGAAGGACTGAGAACCTCTTTTCAGTTTCAGGGTATCCAAAGCAGCAGATAAAATCTCCTGGATTTCATGTCTGGCTGTCGGACAGCAGATTTGAGTCTGTTGGTCCCAGCTGGCAGCGGCAGCCACTTGATGTTCCTGAAGCCCCATTAGCTCCAGCTTTTTCCACAGTGCTGACCCAGATGTCTGTCTTTGAACACCAGTTTGTAAATTGGCTTCATGAGAAGATTGGGCTCCTTGTAGATGGTATGTGAGCCTGATGCAGTGAGGAAGCAGAGAGCTGCATGTGTGTCCTGGGGAGCACAGAGGGACTCCAGCCTGGCAGCGTTCTGTGAGCTGGGACAGGCTGGGGGAGCACACATACACAAATTCTGGTTTCAGTGCCAAACTCCAGGACATGGCCAGGTTCTTGGTTTCAAGACTAGGCTGGATGGGGCTTGGAGCAACCTGAGATAGTGGAGGGTGTCCCTGGCCGTGGCAGGGGTGGAATGAGATGGACTGTAAGCTCCCTCCTAACCCAAGCCAGTCTGTGGTTTTATGAAGATGCATTGAGCTCCTGAGTGCCATCGGCTCTTGGGTGTGTGGCTTTGTGATGGCATGTGGTGCCAGTAACACTGGGGATTTTACTGTTTTCATAATAAGGAATGAAATGCTTTGGAGCACCAGCTTGAGGGTCTGTGGATGCTGACATGCCTATTGGCCTTTCAGGAATTACGAAAGCACCAAAGTGCAAAGTGTGTTGAGCCTGTTAGAAGCCACAGTGCAGACCTTATATTTTTCCATCTGCTGGTAGAAATCCCAGGTTTTGGTAGGCAGGAAAGTTGCATGTGTTACAAAACATGGCCTTTTGGCAAGGGATTTACTTTTCATCCTTTCAGCTCCAGTGTCTGCAAAGGAGGTATAGCTCATATTTAGTAGACTTGCAATATGAGCCAGTTAAGTAACATTTTGAGTAGAAAAAGCTGTTCCTGGGGCAGTGAGTTCCTGTTCTGTTGTTCAGAGGCTGCATGACATGTAGGGTTGAGTTCTAGAGGATTTTTGTGCCTCTTGGACAGGTGGGTTATGTGTTCCCTGTGTCCCTGCAGAGGTGCTGTTTACTCGCACAGTCACTGAGTGGTGTCTGCTTGTGTCTCACCAGGTATTGTGGAAGACTACAAACCACCCTTTTATGACTTGGTTCCGAACGACCCCAGCTTTGAAGACATGAGGAAAGTGGTCTGTGTGGATCAGCAGAGGCCCAACATTCCCAACAGATGGTTCTCAGACCCGGTCAGTGTGGTGCTGCTCTTTCAGTTGTCGCTTGCTGGGGGGATGATCTCAATGGGCCTCGTCAGCAGCGAAACCTGGGCAGGGGTTGGGGTGTGCTGGCCTGGCCTGGGGAGCACTGAGCAATCTGACCACTGCCAGGCCTGAGCTAGACACAGATGGGCTTTCTAGGAACACGCTCTAGCAAAATCTTACATTTCATGGTGGTTGTTCTCCCTCCGAGGGGAAGTGAAGGGGGAGAAGCTAGTCCAGTGCTTTCTATGGCTTACAAGCACACACAACAGCATGCTGGCTCTCCTGCCTGCAAGATAGGGGCTCTTGTTCTTTTTGAAAGACTGATGCTCAAGTTTACTTTGCTTCATCAGTATCAGTCTGGCCTCTGTGGGCTGCCCAGCTGTTTTGTCCTTATCCCTGGAGCTCTGGAAGTCAGCTTGAAATCTGTAGGGCTGGGCAGGGCAGAGGGCCCATCTCTGAGGTTTGGCTGTGGAGTTGTGCCCTGTGCTGGGAGCTCAGCCAGTTAAATATTGCTGGGCATGATGAAATCACAGGCAGAACTTCTGTACCTTCTGGGTTTGCAGGAGTTGGTTTCATTGAAGAGAACTTACGTGCAGTGCTTAGAAAAAAAACCCACACTCACACTAGCTGGCCACTCCAGTCAGCCCATGGGCCAGTTCTGCTTTTGATTAATAAAGCTATCAGACTTTTCAAAACATGGAAGCTCTGTGTTTGATAAATAGATGGAAATGCTGAGAATGGAGTGTTCATTAGGCAATAAAACCTCTCTGTGTGAGTGCTTGGCCCCAGTCAGTGCTTCCTTGGCCTGTGGTTTGTGGCTGACCCCTGTGCTGTGTGGTTTCTGTTCTTTCCCAGACGCTGACGTCCCTTGCCAAGCTGATGAAGGAGTGCTGGTACCAGAACCCCTCGGCCAGACTGACAGCCCTGCGCATCAAAAAGACTTTGACCAAAATTGACAATTCCTTAGACAAACTGAAAGCTGACTGCTGACCCTCTCCTCGTGGTGCTGTCCCGGCAGGAAGGCACTTGGCTGGCCTGGAGGGCTCTGGGCAGACAGTTCCTAGCCCTGGTCCCCACGGGCTGCCTGGAGCAGGAGTTCTGGGGAGCAGCTGGGGACCCCGGGCTGCTCGGGCCACACCTGGGCGAGTGCTGAGGACTCAGCTGGATGTGCTGTGGCTGAGCTAGGGGCCTGAAGGAAGACAGAGAAATCCTAAGACAAGATCAGGGCATTAAACAATGGCTTTGAACAGCTTTTTTTTTTTCTTTTTTCCCTTTTTTTCTTTCTTTCTTTTTTTTTCTTTTTTTTTTTTTTTTTTTAATTTTAATTCTCCTAATCACTCCCAGGGTGAACACATGGAAGTGGTAAATTTTAATCAGCAATATTGCCTGTGCTTCTCTTCTTTATTGCACTAGGAATTCTTTGCATTCCTTACTTGCACTGTCACTGTTAATTTTAACGACATGACTTGCCAAAAATATGATTGGCTGTATCCTGCATTGATCTATGCCTGAGTAATAGGAAAAGAATTCGGTAAACTGAAAATGTAACTGTCAGACTTTAGCTGCATTTTACATGTGTACTGATGTTTACAATAATGCTGAACATTAGGAATTTCTTGTTTATCCAAAACTTGCAAATTATTTATTACTAGTGCACTTGCCAGTTTTTTAAACTGTAAAATAAGTGCATAAAGTTAAAGCTTATTTTTATGTGGCCTCTTTCATGATTTCTTACACAGACGTTTTTGTAACACAGTATAACCTGAAACATGAATTGTTTTCTGTATTATCATATTACAACTCGATAGTCACATTTTAAGTGCTTCACATTTGTAGGTGTGTGGTCTGTACCATATTTTCAGTTGGAATATGGAACATATATATAGCCATTTCCCACAGGACCTTGTGTCTGGCATCTTTCTGATCTGGGAAAGGAAAGCAATGGAGGAGTTAACTAGAATATTAGGTCATGAATGCTGTGGGGAAAATGCATTTTATTTCTTCTAAGCTATATAATATGCATTTAAACTCTGCCAGAAAAATAACTATTTTGTTTTAATCTACTTTTTCTATTTAGTAGTTATTTGTATAAATTAAATAGAATGTTTTCAAGTCAAATGTGTTTTCCTTCTGTTCCTGCCTGTCAGTGATGGGGTGCCCCTGTGGGGACCCTGAGCTGTTTCTTGTGCCCCTGCCAAGTGCTGAGGCTCCAGAGCTGCATAGGGAGGTGCTGGGCTCTCCATGGACGTGGCTGTGTCCCTGGATCCCAGAGCTGCACAGGGAGGTGCTGGGCTCTCCATGGACATGGCTGTGTCCCTGGATCCCAGAGCTGCACAGGGAGGTGCTGGGCTCTCCATGGACGTGGCTGTGTCCCTGGATCCCAGAGCTTCACAGGGAGGTGCTGGGCTCTCCATGGACGTGGCTGTGTCCCTTGATCCCAGAGCTGCACAGGGAGGTGCTGGGCTCTCCATGGACATGGCTGTGTCCCTGGATCCCAGAGCTGCACAGGGAGGTGCTGGGCTCTCCATGGACATGGCTGTGTCCCTGGATCCCAGAGCTGCACAGGGAGGTGCTGGGCTCTCCATGGACGTGGCTGTGTCCCTGGATCCCAGAGCTGCACAGGGAGGTGCTGGGCTCTCCATGGACGTGGCTGTGTCCCTGGATCCCAGCCTTGCTGTGGTCCAGGATCCCCAGCCCACAGAGGGTTCCCTGTGCCTGGGCCTGTCCATGCTCTTCTCTCCTTCCTTACACCATGTGCAGGAGCCCAGGAATGCCAGTGCCCTCTCATCCCTGGAAAAGAGTTCCTTTATTCAAAAGCTTGGGATCCCCCAATCCAAGTCTCTGGGCAGTGATCAGCCACTCCAGGCTTCCTCTCTGGGGTAAAGCACTTCTCTGAGGCTCCCTTCAGCACTTCAAGTCTACCAGCTTCTGCTCTGCTGCCTCTCTGCAACTTTTCCTTCTCCCTGTCCCATTCCAGCCGAGTGCAGTGCCTCGTTCCAGGGGAGCCAAGTGTGGGGTAGGTGCTGCCTGGGTCTGACACCAGTGCTGTGGAGCTCTGCAGAGCAGCCTGAGCTGCCACCAGGGCCCTAGTTATATATGATGGGGAAAACTAGGAAAAGCAGTTTCCATGTTTTTTTCTCTTAGTTTGTAACAGGAATTCAAGTGCCTGAACGTGTTTTGGTTTGCTCTAGATGGGTGTGTGAGTGAGCTGCGTGCTGGGCTGGCTGGGACACAGCTGCAGCCCGGGAGGGGTGGGATGTGCGTGGCACAGGGGAGTGGGGTTGGACAGAAGCTGCTGGAAGGAGGAGGTCACTGGTGCCAAGTGCAGCTGCGAGGTGAGGAGCTGCATTGCTGGGGGCTGATGGTGGGCATTGCTCTGCAGTCCCCGCGCCTGCTAGGGCACCTGTGTTTCTGGAACAGCTGATGGATCAGGCAGCAGGATTTAAACCAAGTGGAAGCAAGGCAGGCTCTTGTGGAGGTGCCTGGGGTGAGGCCAGCAGGAATGTCTGTCAGGTTTTTGGTTGGAGTTTTCACCTCTTCAGGGTTTTCCAGTGCAGGGCTTGGAGGAGAGAGATGTCCTGATGTGCTGAGGGATAGTGACAGCTCTGGCAGTGCTGGTAGGAGCTGGGCTGTGTCCCTCAAACACTGCCACGCTGAGTCACAACATCTCACTGGGCATTAGGAAGATGGTCCTGTTAAATACCTGCTCCAGCTCTTTGCACTGCAGCACCCTCTGCAAAGTGCTGTGTTCTAGAACAGCCCTGACTGCAGGCTGGGAACAGCTCTGGGTACTCCACAGGTCTCCCTTTGGATTTGGATTTTCTAGCCCCAGCACTGGTTTCTGGCTGTCAACTGTGCTGAGGCTGCTTAGGATGCTGCAGGATACAGGGCCTGCAGCAACAACGCCACAGTTCTCTCTCCATCCCTTGCCAGGAGCTGTGCAGAGCCAGAAGGTTCCCCCTGAGCCTCCTTTTCTCCAGGCTGAGCCCCTTTCCCAGCTCCCTCAGGAATTCTCCAGCCCCTTCCCAGCTCCTTTCCCTTCTCTGAACACCCAGGGGATAACCGACAAGAGGCTAAAACCACAAGCCATAGGAACACCCCAGTAATGCTCTTTATCCTGTGTTAGGTAAAGAAGATTATCCAGAAAAGCCACTGCCAGGGTAAGGGAGTCTCAGTGCTGGGAGTCCTGGGTCCCCCTGGGTGTGCTGGGCCAGGTCACGGTCACTGTGGTGCCTTCTGCACAAAAAGCAGCCAGGGTTTATTTGAAACATGTTGTACCTTCACCTCTGCTACTGAAGCACTTTGGTCTGGGCATCAGCTGAACTCTGAAGTGCTAGCTAGTGTGTGCGTTGCAACTGGGTCACATTTGGCTAATGTGAATCAAGGAAGTGAGGAGGAAAGTGGTCATTGGGAATTACTTCTTAGCAAGTTCTTGTCCCTTGACTTGGGAGAAATCATTCACCACTGTGCTGTCCTGATGTACAATTACTGCTGGGGACAGTCTGGCTCTGTGCTGCCAAAGCCAGCAGGAATAGCTGGGGTCCCTCTTGGGAACTGCAGTGAAGCAGAGAAGGGAAAACTCAGTGACAGCCAGGGAAGTATTATCTGTGCTCTGTGTGATTTAACCTCGTTTCCACATGTCTGGACAGTCACAGGAGAACATTTGTTGCTGCTTTTCCCTGGAGGTGTCAGGGCTTGGGCAGTGGGGGAAGTTCTGAGTGAACACCCCAGCCTCCCATGAGGTTTTTCCAGCGTGTTCATCAATCAGTGTTTCTCCAGTACCGCCACAAAAATCTAACCTTCTGAAGAGGTTTGGAATTCTTATGTACAATCTGCTGCAGTAAGGGTGTCGCTGTGTGTATTACTGTGGCAATGGCTCAGGCAGTTCCCCTGCTGGAGCTGAATTATTCATGTGTCTGGCGGGTTTGCACTGCACCAGCCGGGACGGAGCTGCTGAGCAGAGCAGTGCCTCGCTCGGGGTTGCAGCCTGCTGAGAGCAGCGTGGAAAGGCAGCTCTAATGAGCAGCACTGCCTGTGGGATTCAGCAGTCCTGAAGGGTGGTGAGGGTGATCCCCAGCAGTTACAGGAGGAAGACTGGATGGAACCAGAGGTGTGTCAGATTTGAGAGGTACAGGAAATGTAGATTTTTGTTTGAATTTCTCTGTTGCCCAGAGAAACTGTGGCTGCCCCTGGAAGTGCCCAAGGCCAGGTTCAATGGGGCTTGGAGCAGCCTGGGACAGTGGAAGGTGTCCCTGCCCGTGGCAGGGGTGGGATGGGATGAGCCTTCCAACCCAAACCATCCTGCGAGTCCCTGATTCTGTGTGCAGAGGTTTCTTTGTTACTGGTCAGGAATATGTGGCGCTCCAAGGGGCCGGACAGCTGCTGGAGTGCAGCCTGAGGCCGGGCACTCCAGTCAGTGTTGCTGCAGGGAAGTCACCAAAGGCTTCCTCCCCCTCAGCTGAACTTCCTCTGTGGGCCTTCTGGGCTGGAATTATCCAGCAAAAATCCATATGAAGGCTTCCAGAATTTTATTTACCTGGATTAAACTGTTTGGATAGGGGCAAATTTGTGAGGCAAAATGTCTGCTGTACAAAATGTTCAGCCTTGGCACAGTGGTTGGCACTGGAGGAGGGAAGCACAGACATTCCAGGTGCTGTTCCATTTATAGAGAGAGAATCTCAAACACAGAATACATTTCAAAGATAAGGTTTGTGTGGGGAAAGTGTTTTATGCAATGTCGAGCTACTGAGGTACTGCACCAGGTGCTCTCACCTGGGAGCAGCACCTTGGCTTTGCATTCCCAGTTCGAAGGAAAAACCCCTCCAACCCCTCAGGGGCTGAGCCAGGGAGCTGTGCCAGGACAGGCAGAGCCTGCCGGGTGTGGTGGGTGCCTCTGGGCACGGCTGGTGCAGCCGGCCCCTCCCGGAGCAGAGCCTGGAGCTGCTCCTTGGCTGCAGCAGCCCCGGCTCCTGTGTGCTGGGGCTGTGGCAGGGATCTTCCAGCCTTTGGGACACCTGATCCCTGGGTTACCCCTTCTGGACCAGCCCCACTGCTCGGGGCTCTGGGGCCGTGGTGGTGGCCCATGGGACAACACACCAAAGTGTCTGCCAGCTCTCAGAGCCGGGAGATGTCAGCTGTTGGGTTGTTGTTGTTTTTATAAAACGCAGCCCAGTGTCCCCCTTGGCACCGGAGTGGCTGCCCTGTGTCACCCTGTGTGACAGCCAGCGCTCTGTCAGAGCCCAGAGTGCAGCCCTGGGGCTTGCGGCTCTGCACTCCCCGGTCTGAACCTCTGAGATGGGTTTTAAAAACTACCTAACATCAGTAAGAAATTAGTCTCCAAATGCAGCCCCCACCCAAACGCTGACCACCTTCTCCAGTGCAGTGACTGTCCATTTCTACTGTTACAAAATTACCCTGAACTCCTAAAATAGCAGCATTTGGATACTGGCATCAGTGTCAACAAGTTCAGCTCTTGTTTTCTGTGCTAAAATATTTTCCTCTCAAAAACTGAAAAGCTGATGCAATGTTCAGCTTCAACACCTGGGTTTTTCTTCTTCCTATGGGTATTGTGGAGAGATTTTTTAAAAAGGGGTTTTTTTGTGTGTGTTTTTTGGTGGTTTTCACAGCATGGAAAAGACCCTGCATACCTTCCTCTCATCCTTGTGTATTCTTCTGTTCAAGCTCAGAGATTAGCCGTGTGTCAGCTGTGAAAAAGTGTGCCAGAAGGAAATCATACCTAGCAAGGCCAGGGATTTTTTGGTTAAAGGCATTAAAACTTGCAGTCTGCTTGTTCTTTGGGTTTTAAAAGATGATGACACCCTTAGTGTGCTGCCAGCTGGAGTCAAGGACTTTGCATCACCCCAATCTCCTCCCCCATGGGTCTCTGCAGCAGTTTTCTCCAATTTTAACCACCCAAAATCCTTTTCCCAAGTTTCTTAAATATTTCAGATTTGCGGCATAGGTCTCTTTTCATTCTTGGAATGTTCTGGGAAACCTGGAGCCGTAGACTGTGTCCCCCTTGTGTGCCTGCCGGGACGCTGGTTTGGCTGTGCCCTGGGTGCAGGGCTGGCAGTGCAGGGGGTGCAGAGCAGCTGGTGCTGGCCCGGAGCTGTGGCAGCGCCGTGGGGCTCTGCCCCTGCCCGGGCTCCAGCCCTGGGGCTCGGCAGGGATCGGGGCTGGCGGGGCCGTGCTTCAGCTCGCCCCGAGAGCACACACACACACCTGGGGCTGAGCTGCTCTGTCCAGTCTCTTGTAAGGAGATTCCGTGGGAATTTAAAGTATGTGACAGCCCCTCCTCACTGGGAGACAGGACACTGATAGCAGTAAATAAAAAAAAGGTGTTTTGCTGTTTCGAATTGTTTGCTGAAGTGAGAGAACCTGAAATTATATCTCCTCTGCAAGCATTCTAAAAAAATATTTGCATGAGAAACTTGACACAATTCCGTGTTCTCAGTGTCTTTTGCTCTGTTTTATGGGGATCTTGAACTGACATTAAACCTTTAGGAAAAGGGCTCTGGCCCTCTCCCTTATTCCCACTTGGTGCCTTTGGCCATTCCAGCCATTACCAGTGGATGGTTCAGGTTCCCTGCTGCTGTTTCTGACAAATCTTCTCTCACTCCCCTGGGAGATGGTTCCAAACTGGGCCACTGGAAGCTTCCCACTGGAAATATGGTGAGTTGGGCTGAGGTAGAAAGAATGCCCCTGGATCCCTGGCAGTGTCCCAGGCCAGGCTGGACTTGGAGCAGCCTGGGACAGTGGGAGGTGTCCCTGCCATGGCAGGAGTGGAACAGGATGGGATTGAAGGTCCCTTCCAGCCCAACCCATTCCATGTGAAATAACTTTTTAACAACCCTGATGCTCGCTCTTTGGACACTTCTTATGCCTGATGCTCAGATAGTCCAAGCAGTTCCATTAGTGCCCTCCTCATCAGCATCGTGTGTCCTTTTCAGTGGGTTTATGGGCTGGTGTGGATTTGATTCCAGAGCCATAGGAAGCAGCATCTGGGGAGGGGGGTGACTAAAGAATTATAAAATGTTTCTTGGAACAGTTTGGGAATTTTTCACCTCGTGTTCTAATTGCCACAGTCAACAATATAATGCTTTTTCTGGAATATATCATTCTGCTTGGAAATTTTTTATGGTTTTATGGCATTTCTGGACGATCAGAGTTGGGACTAAGGGAGGGCAAGGCTACTCTGTAGCCAGGACACTGATGTGGGAGGCGGAGGACCAAGGGGAGAGGAAACTGCTGAAACTGCTGGGGTGTTTGTGGATTCCTTTTGGTTTTTTCTTGCACAAAATTTCAGTAGATCTTGGTTTTGTCATGATGTGGAGCAAAACAAATTACAAAACAAAATTCTTGGCTTTTGGCCAATTCTATAAGTGCTTCCAATCAGCAGAAGTTTCTCTGGTGTTACCTATTTCCAAAGACTTTTAAATCACCAGGACAGGCTGTTTCTGTCCCCTATGAGCCGTGCCATGCAAGCAGCTGAACTGAGGAGCACATTTGTCTCACTACAGCTGCAAAGTGTGGTGGGGTTTTTTTCCCTCCCATCCCTTGTCCTGTTCTTTTGGTTTCTGCTGGTGTTTGTTGTGTCAAAGACCTGAGGAAGATCAGGCAAAGGATGAAGGTTCAGTGATGATGGATAACCAGCACCCAAACCTTCAGGTCCCTGAGTACATATTTTATTTTCTAAAAGCTTTGATTCTCCTTCTTTACAAGTGCAGGAGATACCCTTTTCATCACTTCTGCAAAGTGTGAACATATTCTATACAATTTTTCTTAAACCTAAGAAAAAACCCAATTACACAATTCCTACTTTGATGTTTTTCTTTACATGGACAAGCAGAATAATTCCATGCTGTGAGCCTAAACAGAGTCTGAATGACTTATATTTACATTTTCTAGTAGCATTGAGCAAATAAAGTGAATTGTAAGGCTTGGGAAGGAGAGGAAGCAAACCTGGATCTGCCAGGACTGGCACTGCGCTGGTCTGATCTGACAGCAGGGCCAGCAGTGCCTGGCTGCTGCTGAGAATCCAATGTTCTCTCCTGGTGTTCCCAGAGCCAGCTGGGATCTCCAGGAAAGTAATACGTGGCTTAACAGGTACTTGGCAAGTAATGGATGGCTGAGCAGGTGCAGGGACGTGGAGAGCAGGGAGCAGTCACTGGCTCCAGGCTTTCAGAAAGGAAACAGTTGCAATTTTTCCTCTATTATTTTATTTCTCTGACACCCAAACCTTCATCTATCTAATGAGATCCTGGCAGGTCTTTTCTAACCCCTCTGCAGTATTTCCCAAGCTGTGAGGTGTGCAATACTCTGGTGTGCTGTGTTTCAGTGCAGTAGAACATTAACCCACAGGGATTGCTGTGAGAGAGTCATGTTGGACTTCACTGCACTAAGATGTTGCAGTTCCTGTCACAATTAATTGAGGATGGGGTGATATGGAAGTCCTGAGTGCCTTCCCAGGATCTGTTTGAATGACAATTTAAAAAAGAAAAAAGGCACAAGAACGGTTTATTTTGGTGCTGTTTAACAGCCACTTGATCCCAGATACTTGGGTTTCATCTCTGCTGTGTCTGTGCCATGGTAGGGAGCAATTTGTTTTCATGCCAAGGGAATTTAGTTGGATGATTTTTCCTCGTGAAGGTGCAATCACAGAATCCTGGAATGGTTCGGGTTAACAGGGACCTTAAAGCTCATCCAGTGCCACCCCCACCTGCCATGGGCAGGGACACTTCCCACCATCCCAGCCCCAAGCCCCGGCCCGCCTGTCCTGAAACACTTCCAGGGATGGAGCAGCCACAGCCCCTCTGGGCAACCTGTGCCAGTGCTTTTCTTCCTCACATCCAATCTAAATCTCTTTCAGTTTAATGCCATTCAAGATATTGCAGAAACACTGCAAACTGTTCAACGCGTGGCTGTTCAAGGGTGAATTGGTGCAGCCCGATGGAGAAGTCCCGGGGCAGGTGCCAAAAGGCGCTGATGAGGATTTGGCGAAACCTCGCAAGCTGAAAAGCCGCCCTTGTCCCGGGCCGCTTTAGCGCATCTCTGCGGGCAGAAGCCCCGAAGGAGCCGGGCCGGGGGCTCGCCCCGGGGGTCGGGAGCTGCGGCCGGGCGGAGGGGGCTCTGCTCGCCCCTCGCCGCTCCCAGCACCCGGGGCTGCCCCGGACCCCGCTGCTCGTCCCGGGGGGCGGCAGCGCCGAGCCCACNGCGGCACCGGCCCCGGGGCCATGCGGGGCGCGCCCGGCTCCGCGCTGCGGGCGGCGCTGCCGCTGCTGGGTGCTGCCGTGTCCCTCTGCACAGGTACGGCGGCACCGGGAGCGGCACCGGGGGCACCGGGAGCTGCACCGGCAGCCGGGGCGCGCAGGGGTCGGGGGTGCTGCGCTAGAACCCCGCTTGCCCATCCCGGCCGTGCGGCCGTCGCCGTTCGGGGGTTCGGGCTCCAGGTGCCTTTAATCAGGGCGGCGCAGATCCAAAACTGGGTCAGCGGGGACTTAACACCGGAGCGGCCCCGCGCCGGCATCCCTGATCCCTGGGGCTTCCCACGGCCTCCTGGGCGGATCCACCCGGGGAGCTGCTCGGGTGCAGGTCCTCGGACGGAGCGGTGAGAGCACCTGTCACAGCGCCGGGCGTGCCCCCGCCCCATCGGAGGGCTCCGGGACCTTCCTCACAGGTTCCTCTCTCACGCTGCAGGTGCTGGGAGACGCTCCCTCCCCTCAATTGTCCCTTTAAAACCTAAACCCGCGCTCTCCAGCAGCGCTCTGCAAACCAGCGGTAAGCAAGGCAGTGTAGCACTGAATATTTGGCAGTTTTTCTGTTAGGTTTACTGGATTTTACCAGAGTGTTTTCACCAGAGCAGTTTCCCTGTGTGATGCTCATTAGGACCTTGCAGAGAGGGGAAGTCCCAGCCCCCAGTGCCCAGAGGCCCCTCCGGCTGCTCAGAGCATCCCCACTTTTGGGCAGGGGGAAGGAACTGCGGGCTGTGCAGTGCTGCTGTGTGTTACTGCACATCGGGTAATCTCTGGTACGTCCACAGGGTGTGAAACCTGCCCCGTAAGAGCTCTCCTGATTCCTCTGGGGTCCTGTTAGCCAGGTTTGGAAGTGAGCACAGGCAGCCCGTGCAGCCCTTGTTTTCCCGGTGTGCCCGAACTAAACCGAGCATCGCCAGCGCCGTGGGCGGCACCACCTCCCCCTGGAGAGCATCCGGAGCTCTGAGGAGTTGCATTGCCTTTGATTCGTGTCTAGAAGCCTTGCGTGGCTTTGCTCCCCAAAGGTGCCGTGCAGGGATCTCCTCAGCCTGTGCAGAGGCTGGCCCAGGCTCGGGGGTGTGCACAGAGCAGGCAGGCAGATGTGTGGCAATAGAGGGAACAGTCTGTGTGACTGACTGGATGGAAAATTCCTCGTCAAACTGCTCAGATGTGACTTCAGGGGCTTTCAGTGCTGGGGACTCTTATGCAAGCAGCTCCAGGCTTGCAGTGGATCAGTGCTGTCAGCCCTGGCTTATCTCAGCTGCTCCCCGTGGAGTTTGTACCCTCAGCCCTGTGCTGGGCCTGCCCTCAGCCCCTCAGGACTGGGACCACCAGCAGGTTCTTCTTCATCTCTGTGCACGTGTGTCTTACACAAAATCCCTGCGCTCACAGTGCTCTGCTGTGTAGCTCCTGTCCCATAAGGCACAACCTTCCCAAGGATACCTCGCCTGTTCAAACCTGAAAATGTCCTTTGCAGCTTATTCCAACAAAAGTGATTTCCCTGGGTGTTGCAGCCCTATCCCTGCCCTGTTGGTATTAATTTCAATGCCCAGACTCAGCTCCTGTCTGCTGGGTTTTGCCTTGGCTGCTGAGCTTTTCCAGAACGCGGATTTTGAGCATCCAGTATCCTCCTTCCAAAATGATGATACTTGCAAATATTTATAAAATCACCCCCCAGATATCTATTTTAAGAAATCAAAACTCAAGAACTCTGTGATGTCTCTCATTCAAAGACATCTTCCTCAATTCTAGAACAAATACTTTTCCTCTCTTTTCTATGACTTTCTAGTTTTTGTCCTGTTTGGTATCAGCTGTTTTTACAGTATATTTTTATAGGGAGCTTTTACTCCAACTCTTTTCTTTCAGAAACCTCTCCAGAGGGGGAACTTCTCCATATTTTTCTTAATAGTCCAAAAAGCAGGTTTGGTTTTTTTAAGACCTGTCATTGTGCAGAATTCTGGTTTTGTCTTGTGAGGAAATGTGTTACAAGAGAATAAATTTGTCAGGGCTCCGGTGTCAGTTCCGTGGCTGGGGCTGGGTCCGTCGCTGCTGTGCGCCGCGGGCACGGCCGTGGGTGCTGAGGAGGGAGGGTGGGGCAGCGGCAGCCGGGGCTCGGGGCTGGCTGGAAGCCTCTGTCACTCCCCGTGGCCGTCGCTGAGTCTCCAGCACGCACAGGAGGGACTGGCTGTGCTTGTGGCTGTGCCTGTGCTCTGCCCAAGCAGCGGCGCTCGCACGGGCACCCGGGGCAAGGAGAGCTCCCTCCTGCTCCGTGTGAGCGTGCTGCCAGGGCCAGCCGGACTGCCCAGAGCTTTGGAGTTAATGTGGAATGGTGAGTACCCCACCCCATTATCCTCCAAGTGTGATCCATGGTTTCTGCATAGAGCCTTCACACCTCTCCAGAGCTGCCTCTGACTCGACAGCTCCGTTTCTTGATGAATGCCTGATCCCCTTGCTGTCTGTCCTGAAACTCTTCCTACTTCTCCTGTGCCTTTTTGAGGTGAATGACAGCATCTGGTCCCACGTGGCAGAACAGGGCTGCATCTTCTCCTGGTATCTCCTGCTTGTGCTCTCCCCACGAGCTGAGTGCTGAGTCCAGCACTCCCCAGTGAGGCTCAGCCTCTGCTCCCAGTGGGGATGAGTGAGCTGGTTCCTTCCCCGGGCACAGCTGAGGCTGTTGCTCTGTGGGATGTTCCTCTCCTCTGGCTTTTGGTCCCTCAGCACGGGACAGGATGGAGTCCCCACCCCCGAGGGCTCTGACAGCCCCGTGGATGTGGCGCTTGGGAGCTGGGGTTAGCGGCGGCCTCAGCAGTGATGGAGGAGCAGTTAGACTCGGTCTCAGAGGGCATTTCCAATCCAAACAATTCTGTGATTGCTTGGTGAAATTGTTTTGCAATGCTCTGAAGTCAATCCTGCTTCTGCCTTCAGCAGCCCCTGTTACCCATTTTCTGCTGCCCTCTCCCAGAGCGCTCAGCCCACGCTCCTGTGCCCCAGCCCCGCGCGCTGAAGCTGCTGCTCCTGTCTGCCTCAGACCCAGCTGCTGCCAGAGAAACAAGCTGACTCTGGAGGATCCGTGGCTCTGCCTGGTGGCAGCAGAGTTTCTCTGCCACAGTCAGCTCCCAGCAATTGTGCACTTGAAGAACAAGGGGCTGTGCAGACCCACAGCCACCCTACGGCACCTTCACTGGTACCTGCTCTGGCTTTTGTCCTGCCTCCATCACCAGCAAGCGCAGGACAATGGGAAACAGCCAGTCTGTCATTTTTAGGATCTCCTTTGAGCCCCTTTGTCCCCCTGGGACCCTGGGATCCTTCTGAGTCCAGTCAGCCAGACCAGGAACAGGTCCTGCAGTGTGGAAACTTCCCTTCCCCAGGGATGGAGGTGGCCCAGGGGCACTGGGGTCTGTGCCTGAGGCAGGGGATCGAGGCAGTGTGGAGAGCCCACTGCCATGGGAGCCCCAGATCTGTTCTTTGGAAAGGAAATTAAATGAGAGTGTATCTAGAAGGGCACAATAGACAGTGACAGTACAGAATGATCAAAGATGGAAACGTTCTGGATATTCAGCATTTCCTCCCATCAGGCTGCTTAGATCTTTGCTTTCCAATTTAATTTTGAAATGTTCTACTGATAACTGTGGTGAGTAGTGAAGGATTATGACTTAGTGGAAGATTAATGCCCTGTTAATCTGCATAGTAAAAAGTCTGTTCTGAAATGTAGAACCTTGTGTGGTTCATAAGAGAGGGCAGGTCTGGGCTTAGCTCCCCTGGAGTTTCTAGTTCAGTTTAGCCCCGTGGTTTCAGTGGGCTTGTGTTAAGTGTTCAATTCCTTCTGTTTAACTTTGGAAGTTGCACTGTCTATCAATGTGTTTAAATTATTCACTGTCTTCGTGAAGCTGGTGTTTTACCTCCTGCTCTTCCATCTCTTGCTCCCGTGCAGAATCACACTTGTTCCTCAGTTATCTAGTGACACACGTACTTGATGCTGACACTTTGGCGGAGGAGTGGGAGCACACAGAAATCTCCTGTGCTGGTTTGTTGGGAATCAGGCGCTGGCTCTGCTCCTCCTGCTCCCTAAGTCCATGGCATGTCTGCTTGTCCTGTGTGTCTTCTGCCAGCTGCACTGAAGCTGAAGGGCAGGAAATGTCTCTTCTTAGGTAAGTCAGGGAGATTCTCTTCTCTGAAGACCAAGTCATCCTGCCCTTGATTCATGGTGGGACTCCTCCAAGAATCTGGTGTGTAGTCCCAGCTCCTATTGCAATAACAGCAGGAAAAATGTCCTTGAAAACCACGTGTGTCTTATAGATGCCAAACCCAGGAAACATCTGCTCCTGGGGTCTCTGAATGCCAAGGCTGCTTTCCTTTGTGCCATGTGTGCATCTCCCCTGCCCCCTCGGCTGGGGTTTCTCCTCTTCTGGCTTGGGTCTTGTGAGTGCCAGCTGCCCTGGGGAGGGGCCTCTGTCCCTCAGTGTGTCCGTGGCTGCTGTCCCTGCTGGAGGGAGCCCGTGGGGTATCCTGTCCTGTCCTGCTCTGCCCTGGCCCTGCCTCAGCTCTCCTGGCAGTCCTGGCCGTGGTCCTGCTGGGGGTGATGGCATCTGGGGAGGCTCAGGGCACATTTGTGAGTGACTGCTAGGCAGTTCCATGCTCAGACAGCTGGCACCCTTGGTGGCCAGGGTTGGATGCCTGGCATACTCTGCAGCCGTGGAGTTTCAGTTCACTTTCTCCTAATTTCTCAACCAGAGGATGGAACAGTTTAAGGAAATTGTGCTTGAGTAAATACAGGAGTCATGTTCATTACCAGATTAAAGAGTGCCTTATTTTAAAAGTTTGGGAGCACATTTTCCTCCTGCCTCTTTGATCCTTTAACTCTTTGACTGTCACCTCATTCCATTCCTTGGTTTCCCAGGGTGGTGGGAGTCCTGACTTTTTCCCTGAGAGTGCATCACCAGTGGCATTGCCAGGACTGTCCCCAGGCACGGGTTTGGGGAGAGAGGAAACATTTCTTGCTGCATATAGGGACTGCAGAATTTCAGTCAATAGTTGCAAATTCTTCCTCTTCTCTTGTGATGTAAAATGGCTCTGGGGGAGAGGAAGCAGTTCAAAGGTGCTGCTGGCTTGGATAGAGAGAGGAAGATCTTCCATCGTTGTGCTGTCACCCCTCTGGTCTGTAAGCTGAGGGGAATGCCTTGATGGCTCCTCTGGGGCAGCAGCAGAGGCAAATTCGAGCAGAAATGATCCAGATGTGTAATGTGAAGCTTGGGATGCTTTGCCAGTGGCTGTTGGTGCACTGACATGGGCAAGTCTCTCCAATGGAAGCAGGTGTTGTGAATTACCAGGAGCAGCACTGGGGCTTTCCTGTGGAGCAGAACAGATAAAGCACAAATTCTGGTGAGTGCTGTGTCCCTGAGGATGTCAGTAGGAATGGGGACACAGGCTCCTTGGAGCAGGAGTGGTTGCGCAGGTGTCTGAGAGCTTTGTGGGAGGCACAGCAGGGATGTGACACCAGGTTTGTCACCTCCCCTGCTCAGTGGGATGGGAGTGGGGAAAGCCTGGATCTTCCCAAGGGCATTTTCAAAAGGGTCCAGGCTCCTCCCCTGATTCCACAGGAGCTGAGGCAGCTGAATTAGCACAGATGCAAGAAACCCGTATTTCTGTGGTTGTATTCAATCATCTTCCTGCTCTGTTAACAAAAGGTCCTGGAAGGACACAAATGCTCTTGAAAACAGGGTCAGGGGTTCACATCTGGTGTGTCTTTTCTATCCATTTTTCTACATGAGAAGTCAGCCAGCAGCACAGGCAGGTATCCGAGCAACCTGAGGCCTCTGCTTTTGTGGAATTATATTTAAAAGTGGTCTGTGAAAGTCTTCTGTGAGGAAAGTGTCTTGTCTTTCCTGAAACTCCAACTCTGAACTTGTCTCTGAACAGATCCAGCTACAGTTTTTCCATTTTTTCCCCCTGTGTGAGGGCAGGGTCTGGTGGTGCAGAGCCCCTGTCACTGTGGCAGTGGCTGCCTCAGTGTGGGCAGGGTGAGGGTACAGAGCTCCTCAGCCATCCTCAGCGCACCCAGAGGGGCCCCTGGAGCTACTTTGGATGTGCAGGGACAGTTTTGATCAGCTCTGCTCTCAAGTAATCTGCAAGTACAGAGCATGGATAAATCTGTCAGTTATGCTCTGCAGATGACATAATAAAGATAATTTTCCATTTTATTTTTAGACTGTGAGAAAGGGAGAAAAACACTGTAATGACATGTCTAAAGCCCCAAAGACACTTGCAACAATCTTAGACTCATTTCCTCAATAATGCTTTTATTTTGCAATTTTGGTGATGTTGTGCCTGTGTTCCTTGTGCTACATCTCTAATTTATCTGGGTCTGATGAATCTTGCTCCTGGCAGCAGTTCTAGGAGCAGGGTAATGTCTTTAAGGAGAGATTTGCCTGTTGTGCTGTGTGTGATGGATGCTGCTCGCTCCTGTGCCGAGGGAGAGCCAAGGCAGCAGCTCGTGGCACACCCGGGACAAGCAGGGACTCACGGTGCCGAGGAAGTTCGGTGTGGAGCTGAAGATAAACACCAGCAGCTGTTGTTTGAGCAGGGTGGCCAGGATTTGTAAGGGAAGCAAAGAGTGTCACAGAAACAGAGATCAGATTTGTGCTGGTGTCTGTCAGGACTTCTGCGCTCCTCCGGGGACTCTGAGATCGCAGAATCATGGAATGGTTTAGGCTGGAAAAACCCTGTAAGCTCATGGAGCCCAGCTGTACTCCCAGCACTGACCAGCCCACCACTAACTCATGTTTTACTTTTCAGCTCTTTCCTATCCTTAAATAAAAGAAAGCGTCTCTCCCCCACAATTCCAAAAGCAAAAACAAAAAGCCATAGCTAGAATTGTTGTCCTGAGCAGAGCAGGGCTCAGTCTTGCAGAGCTGGAGCCGACCCAGGAAGGGCTGCCTGGACAAGGTGTCAGGAGACAAGGGGATGAGGAGTCTGTCGTTCTGTCCGTGTCCGTCGGCGCCCACTCGGCTCAGAGGGCAGGGGCTGGGGCGGGCACGGGCTGCCGTGGTTTTGGGAGCCAGCTTTCAGGGGAGCTGCTTTTTGGGGCGACCAGTCTTCTCCATCATAAAAGACAGACGACAGCTGTAAAATCCCCTGGGAGCAAGATTTAAAAACTTGTCACGGGTGAAGGTTCGGCCCTGTGCTCTTGGGGGTGTCCTGGGAGCGGCTTCCTCCCGCAGCCCTTCCCGGGACCCAGCGCTCTGTGCCGGGGCTCGCAGGGGGCTCGTGGGCAGCCGGCTGGCGCCTCGGGGCTCTGCTGCGCCCCGTGCCCACGGCTGCCCGTTCTGCAGGCCTGCAGTGCGTGTGCCAGCTGTGCGAGCACACCAACTTCACGTGCCAGACGGAGGGCGCCTGCTGGGCCTCGGTGATGCTGACAAACGGGCGAGAGGAGGTGGTCAAGTCCTGCGTCTCCCTGCCCGAGCTGAACGCCCAGGTCTTCTGCCACAGCTCCAAGAACGTCACCAAGACCGAGTGCTGCTACACTGACTTCTGCAACAACATCACGCTGCGCCTGCCCCTCGGTGAGTGCCGGCCCGCAGCGCGCCGCGGCTCCGGGGGCGCACGGCCGGGCAGGGACAGCCCCCGGCGCTTTGGAGGCCGCCCGCAGCGCACAGCTGGCTGTGTCCCGGCTTGTTTCGCACAGCCGAACACCAGCTGCAGCTGAGCTCGCAGGAGAGGGCGTTTCTTGCGTTTCTAAAGGTACCCCGAAGGCTGTCCGCAATGTGCTGCGGGCGCGGGGTGTTCTCGGGGCAGGAGCGGCAGAGGACCCCGAGCCACTGCCGGGTCCCCCTTGGCTGATGCGGTTCGAGCAGGCTGAGCCTCGGGAGGCCCAGGCTGACGTGAGCAGCCTGTGAGGCAGCTGGTCCGCGGTGTCACGTCGGTGTCACCAAGTCTGGCTCAGCAGGGATCAGAAGCTGTGAGATTCCCGGTCCTAATGAGAGGGAGGAAAAAGGTTGGCACTCCCAGGAGCCCTGTGTATTACCCAGCTGGTGCAGCGTGTGAGTCTGCCAGGCTCAAAGTTGTGTAATGAAGTTGATTTGGTGCTTTCTAAAAATAGATTTTTATACTATTTTTAGCATAATTTTAGTTTAATATTTTTTTTGTTCTTCTTTCCAAGAAGGGTTTTTTTTTTGGTGTGTTTATTCCAAGCTTTTGTTTTAAAAAGGTGTAAAATATACTATTTTTGTCAGATAATACCATTTTTATACTTACAGCAATGATATAAATTACAGGTAAGAAAGATGCAAACGAATACACAATTTAAAATTATTACTTGAATTTAAGAGTCAAGATTAAGATGAGTTCTCAATGGAATTTGAAAGGCTGTTGCTGGGCGGACCATGGGGAAGCAGCTGTTGGAGCCTTGGGCGCTGTCACCTCCTGGTGAACCCTGGTACCCAACCTCACCTGTGCTGTGGGGCAGGAATAAGCATTATTTAATTGGTGCTAAGGATAATTCATATGATGCTTGTATCCCCACAGACAACTGGGGATACAAGCATTCTAAAGTCACCCTAGGACATTGTTTTTGTTTCAGCTGACCACAGAAGGGACGCACTAATTGTGGCCATGCTCTAGAAGTAAAGTGCCATGCTGGTTTTTCCAAGCTGGGAAGAAAGCTGCTATTTCTAGAGGAGCGGTGGGGGCACATCTGCTGTTCCAGCACTTGAACAGGGACTTGCAAAACCTCTAGTTTCATATTTCAGTACCGCCCCCCCCAAAAAAAAAGATTGATTTCTTGCCCTGAGCCCTTTGCTCTAAAGATTCAGGGGAACTCGTGTCAGTTGGAAGCGTGGCAGTGCCAGTGTGCTTTCATGCTGGCCTTTTCCGACAGCCCTTCCCCACGCTGCTGGTGTTGTCAGGAAGTGGCGTGGGAACAGCTCCAGGGTCAGGGCCGTGCCTCAGACACCTGCCAGGGGCACTTGGTACAGACTCCTGGCTAGGGAACAGCTCCAGGGTCAGTCCCCTCCACCTCAGACACCTGCCAGGGGCACTTGGTACAGACTCTTGGCTAAGGAAGGTCTCCTGTGCATTACCTGTACCATCTATCTCTACCCAACTATAACTATCTCTGTCTCTGTTGCTATGCCTCTCTATTTCTATGTCTATCTCTATTTTCTCTATCACTCCCTTATATATATCTATCTCCCTTTGTGTGTGTATATGTATCTATTTCTTTATGTGTATGTATATATTATATATCTACCCACTTACCTGCTGACCTGTGTATCCTCATTAAGCAAATTCCAGTTTGAAAGTGGAGCATGTGGGCATGAAAAGCTTGCCTTTAGGCAGGAGTGACTCTCCTGGAGGAGGAGAAGCCCTGAGAAGGTCCAGCATGGTGCCCATCCCTGCTAGGTGAGGCAGGACCTTGGTGTCCTTCTGGGACACAAACTCATCCTTCAGCTCTTCTCTGTGGAGCTGCTCTGCTCTGCCTCAAAGGCTGGATGGGGCTGGGAGCAGCCAGGACTGATAGAAAGTGTCCCTGCCCGTGGCAGAGGCTTGAAACCAGCTGGGGTTTAAGGTCCCTGCC
Organism: Anthoscopus minutus; assembly: GCA_013399455.1. Classification (NCBI taxonomy): domain Eukaryota; kingdom Metazoa; phylum Chordata; class Aves; order Passeriformes; family Paridae; genus Anthoscopus; species Anthoscopus minutus. The sequence goes on from VWYI01026721.1 coordinate 425,272, forward strand.
AACCTAAACCATAGTGGGACTCTGTGACTGTAATTAGCAAAGGTTTATGTTGTAAAGGAGTGCCTGGAGAGCAGTGAGAGGATCTCTGAGGGCAGAGAGCAGTGTGTGCTTTGGTGCCTGTGCCTGAATTCCCATGGCAGAGCTGCAGATGGCAATGCCTGCCCCAGGCAGCACAGGGCTCTGGGCTGGGCCCTTGTGTGGCAGGAGCTGACTTTTCCTTTGAGGGTTTTGTTTTGTTTTGTTTTGTTTCACAATGTCTGAAAAATCTTTAAAGACAGATTAAACCCGGATCTCTTTTATATCTTCCTTCTTGTGGGCAGGGATTTTCTTGTGGCATATTGCATTAGCAGGTGAAAATATCAAAGTGCAGGATGAATTTGCAGTAATTGGTTTTTTTTCTGTATCACCCTGGTTTCCTGTCCAGGTTTCTGCTGGTTTAACTGGGCTACTTTCTGCCCCAGCAGGTGACTTGAGATGAGCTTCTCCTGTCATAGCAGGACTGCAGAAAACACTTCATGTGCTGGTGCCCCAGGGGACCTCCCCATGATAAATCACCCTTTGAACATCCCTCATTCTTGTTTTCTCTGCAGAGCTCACCTCCGTGCCCTCAGCACAGAACAGGCTGGCTTGAGTAGTTATTAATCAGACCTAGATTTTCCAGCTGTAGATTTGTGTCTCACAGGATTTTATATATATATATATATATGTATATATTTGAGATCTGGGAGACAGTTTGTAATCTCCACCCTCAATGCTGCGTGGAGTCTGTAGTCACGGCAGAAACTGGGGAAACTTAATTTTAGGCTCTAGTCCAACCTGTATTTTTGAAATGGCTTTTAAGTAGTCTGTAAAGCTGACTAGAGCCTTCCCATTAACAGGATGTAATAGATTTTCTTACTACATTGGAAAGAATATGTAATTTTCCCCCCTGAGTAGCCTGGGAACACACACAATCCAGGGCTTTTGGAAGCCTTGCAGTGGAAGGTTTACAGTGTCAAAAGCAAATGCTGTGTGTCAGAATGTCCTTTCCATTGGAAGGAAAAAATAATTTTTTTTTTGCTGCCCACAAGTACTATTTTGTTTACAGAAGCTGGACCATAACTGCACTACATTGTGAAACTGCTGAGTACTGCCAGATGTGCTGCTTTTGGTTCACACATGGCAACATCCCAGCTTCTATTCCTGGTTAGCCAGTCAGTGAGTCAGTTAGCCAGTCAGTCTATTCCTGGTAGCCAGTCAGCGCTGGTGTGCAAGGCTGTACAATAGAACACTGCTGGTGTGCAAGGTTGTACAATAGAACAGTGCTGGTGTGCAAGGTTGTACAATAGAACAGCGCTGGTGTGCAAGGCTGTACAATAGAACAGCGCTGGTGTGCAAGGTTGCAGAGTGGTGCAGCAGTGTTGGTGTCCAGTAGAGCAGTTAGTGCTGGTGCAGAGTTGCACAGAGGTGCAGCAGCAGTGCAGAGTTGCACAGAGGTGCAGCAGCGGCGCAGAGTTGCAGAGGTGCAGCAGCAGTGCAGAGTTGCACAGAGGTGCAGCAGCAGTGCAGAGTTGCAGAGGTGCAGCAGCGGTGCAGAGGTGCAGCAGCAGTGCAGAGGTGCAGAGGTGCAGCAGCAGTGCAGAGGTGCATGTGCAGCACCCACAGCTGCCGCTGGCCGCGCTGCAGGCAGGTCTCTCCCGGGGGTGCAGGTCTCTGCTGGCGCAGGGATCCCCCCCGCTCTGTGCCTGGGCTGCTCCGTGCGCGGCACTGAGCCCTCCCCAGCCCCTTCCCAGCACTGCCCTTCTTGCTGCTCAGAGCCTCCTGACGAGTTTCCTCCTGTTACTGTTTGCGGTGGCCGAAGAACAATAAACTCCTATTTTGTTCATTCCATGTTGTTTTTCAGCAGCTGGTGGGAAGAACTGCAGTGGTGTGGTCAGCGGTTCCTGCCAGGGAGGACTGAGCCTCATTCCTGTCCGGAATGTGTCTGACAACCTAGCTAATGCCATAAGTTTTAGCTATCATATTTTCCAGATTCTGCACCGCATTCGTACATAACTCTGAACTTCATAGAAAGTGTCAGCTCTCCTCACAGCTCGGCCACACACAACAATCCTTTTCCAGCCCGGAACCAAGGGTAGCGCTGCAGCTTCAGGCCCAGAAGTGTAAACCACAGTGAGTTGAGGAGAGCAGCCTGCGAGAATGGGACTGCACCCCCCGAAGCAGTAATTGGACAACTAACCCCAGTGTGAGAATGGACCAGAACTTCACCAAGTGTGAAAACTCGTGACCCATGGTCCATATTGGGTGCAGCCACAGCCGGGCTCTTGTGCTGCCCAAGGTGCATCCTTTGAAGGGCTTTTAACAAATCCCTACTTTATTCCTGTGACCCGGTCCGGGCTCTGTCCCGGGAGCATTCTGTGCCTCTCTGTGGTGGCTCTCGCTGTCCCTCTCTGCAGCCCGTCAGCGGTGCCCGTGCCAGGCCCGTGTGTCACGCTGTCCCCTGTGTGTCCGCAGGCTCCGAGGCTCCGGGCAGAGGGGCGCGGCGCTGGGCGCTGGCGGTGCCGGTGGCGGTGCCCGTGTGCGCCCTGGCGCTGCTGGCCGTGCTGGCGGCAGCCGCGGCCCGGGGCTGGCGGCACCGCGGGGCCAAGCCGCCCAACGTGGAGGAGCCGCTGTGCGAGGGCAGCCTGGCGAGCTCCGGGAAGACGCTGAAGGATCTCATCTACGACATGACCACCTCTGGCTCCGGCTCCGGTACGTGCAGTGCCCGGCCCGGCACCGCGGGCTTTGCGCCCTGCGCGGATCCGGCCCTGGGCGCGGCCGCGGGGCTCTGGGCGCTCTTCTGCTGTCAAACTGCAAAAACTCGGTTCTTCCTGGGGATGGAGGAGGTGAAAAAGGGAGCTCAGAAATCAGAATCAAGTGTGAAAACCCAGCGCTGCTAGCTCATGCAGCATGGCTGATAATGAAAAGGTGCTAAACTCACCTGAGTGGGTCAGGATACCACTTCTGAAGTGTTTTGTGTTTCATAGCAGGATAATGTTCCTCCAAATTGTTGTTTTGAGGAGAACATTAATCTTTTTTAACATTTTTCTCATTTCTGATATCTTGCCTACTGTGATGCCTCCATTGCTATTGAGAATTTAAACCAAAGAAACCTAAAACTGAGGTGGGAATTCACAAATTCCAGCTCATTTGACCAGTGGCTTGTCTGGGATGTATAGCCCAACCTCCCCCAGCAAGAACTTTTATTAAAAAATATGTAAACTATGCTTGCTTTTATTTGTGAATGAAAAATGTGCAAACGGTGACTAATTTATTTCCATGAGCTGCATACCTCTGAGGATTAAGTTGTTGTTCTTCCCTAATGCTTTTTCACAGCTCTAATGAGCAGAATTCGGCTTTATTTATGCTGAACGTTTTAACTGTTCCCAGCCATCCCTGAGCCAGGAACAGGACTGGACTTGAGCAGACCCAGAACCCCATGCACCAGGGTTATTTGTTTTGACTTCAACCAAAATCAAGGTTGCAGTTATTAAAAAAAAAAAGAAAAGAAAAGAAAGAAAGGAAGAAAAGAATAATTCCTTGTTATTAGTCCCCAACAAACACAAAATCAAATCAAACCTGGCAGGCTTTGTGGCTGGCAAAGCACAGTTGAGCTGCTATAATAATTTATTTTTATTTTCAAAAATTTCAGCCAGAGTAGAGCAATTTCTTGACTGCAGGACGGCTGCGGTCTGTATCAAACCAAATGGAGTAGTTCAGAGCTAATTTTAAAATTTTTACTGGGATTTAAAAAGTTTTTTCTATGTACAGACACTGGGAAGTAACACCAAAAATTCTAATTTGAGGAGGTGTTTATTGGGAGAGGATTTTCCCTTGGTAGTCTTGGAAAGCAAAGCCATGAGTGCAGCTCAGTGGGAAAGGTCAGTGTTTGAAGGTCCCAGCTGGGCTATTTCACAGGTACCTGTCTCTCTTTGCCGCTAGGTCTGCCTCTGCTGGTCCAGAGAACCATCGCGAGGACGATTGTCCTGCAGGAAATTGTGGGAAAAGGACGATTTGGCGAAGTCTGGCATGGGAAGTGGTGCGGGGAGGATGTAGCTGTGAAAATCTTCTCCTCCAGGGACGAGCGGTCTTGGTTCCGGGAGGCAGAGATTTACCAGACGGTGATGCTGAGGCACGAGAACATCCTGGGCTTCATTGCTGCTGACAACAAGGGTGAGCAGCGCGGCCCGGGGCTGCCGGCCTCTCGCCGAGCTTTTCCCGCCCCATTCACCCTCTGCTCCGTGCCGCGGCCGTGGCAGCGCTGGGACGACGCTCCTGGAGCGCTCCCCAAGCCAAATGGTGACAGCCCCCAAACCCCGAGTGTCCGCCTCAGCCCCCGCTCCGCCCGAAACACGACCCTGGGCTGCGGCTGCCCCGAGCTCTCCCCGCTGCCACAGCCGGCACACCTGCTGGTGCTCCCCAGAAAGGGGGAGATTTCCCTGGCTAATATTTCTAATGCTCCTGCTTCCTCTGGCCAGATAATGGGACGTGGACTCAGCTCTGGCTTGTCTCCGAGTACCACGAGCAGGGCTCCCTGTTTGACTACCTGAACAGAGGCACGGTGACAGTGGAGGGCATGGTCAGGCTGGCACTCTCAGTGGCCAGTGGCCTGGCCCACCTCCACATGGAGATCGTTGGCACGCAAGGCAAGCACTTCCCTCCCACTTTTCCTTCAAGTATTTTAAGGAGCTTCAGTGCTCTCAAAATTTATGGGTGATGTGGTATGGTGAAGTGTTTTCCAGGCATGGTGAAGTGTTTTCCAGGTATGGTGAAGTGTTTTCCAAACTGTTAACACCAGGGGATACCGTGTGAGTGTCAGTGGTGCCGTACAGACAGGGAAGAGGGACATTCCCTTCCCAACTCCATTGTCTGCACTTCATCCATACCTTTAAAGAGATGCCTGTAGAAACAGCTCTGCTGGAGGGGAGTGAGCACTAATGAAGGAAAAATAAGGAAAAACTTTCTTCATGGAAAGGATTGTCCAGCCCTGGCACAGGTTGCCCTGGGCAGTGGTGGCATCACCGTCCCTCAAAAAGCTGTGTGGATGTGGCACTTGAGGGCATGGGTTACTGGTGACCTTGTCAGTTCTAAGGAATGGTAGGACTTGGTGGTCTTAGAGGGTTTTTATGTCCCAAGTCATTCAGTGATTCTATAATTTTCTAAACTAATTTGGAGGCTGAACTTCCAGTTTCTCTTTTTGTGTTTTATTCCTGAAATACAGATGTTGAAACAAAAATGCCCTTAAAGTTTTATGTTAAAGTTGACAACATTTAGCAGAGCTTTACTTGGTTCAAAATACGCTTCAGTATTTCTATAGGGTGTAGTTACAAAAGTGAATAAAACCATTTTTACATCCTTGCTCGTTATATTAAAATCCACACTGCTGTTACCAAAACTGGAGGCAGTTTCTCTTGCTGTGATCAGGGAAGCCAGCGATCGCACACCGGGATCTGAAATCCAAGAACATCCTGGTGAAGAGGAACGAGACCTGCGCCATTGCCGACCTGGGGCTGGCGGTGAAGCACGACTCGGTGCTGAACACCATCGACATCCCCCAGAACCCCCGCGTGGGCACCCGCAGGTGGGTGAGGCAGCTGCAGCTCCGTGGGGATGACTCCTCACAGCCCAGCCCTGTGCCAGCGCTGTCCCCTGCCCCTGGCTCCTCACAGCCCAGCCCTGTGCCAGCGCTGTCCCCTGCCCCTGGCTCCTCACAGCCCAGCCCTGTGCCAGCGCTGTCCCCTGCCCCTGGCTCCTCACAGCCCAGCCCTGTGCCAGCGCTGTCCCCTGCCCCTGGCTCCTCACAGCCCCGTGGGCTGGCTGGCTGGGGGCCCAGGGCAGAGCCTGCTGTGGGATGGAGTTCTCTGCCCCCGTGGGGCATCGTGTGCTGCTCACCCTGGTCACCCCCTGTGCTCAGGGCACAGCTGCCAGCACCACGGGGGTCACAGGGCCCCGGCACGTGGCAGCACAGCTGTGGCCTTCTGTAGGAGCTGCCCCAGCAAACTGACCCTGTGTGCCCCAAAGGTACATGGCCCCCGAGATCCTGGACGATGCGATGAACATGAACATCTTTGAGTCCTTCAAGCGTGCAGACATTTACTCCCTGGGGCTGGTGTACTGGGAGATAGCCCGGAGGTGCTCTGTTGGAGGTGAGGCTTTGGCCTTCTCATCCGATCCCACTTGGGTTTGGGTTGGAAGGGACATTAAAGCTCTTCTTGTTCCACCCCCTGCCATGGGCACCTACACAATAAATCTTCCCTAGGAATCACTGAGGAATACCAATTGCCTTACTATGACCTTGTGCCTTCTGATCCTTCAATAGAGGATATGAGAAGGGTTGTCTGTGAACAGAAGCTCAGACCAAGTATTCCAAACCAGTGGCAAAGCTGTGAGGTAAAACAGTTTTCTCGTTTATTCTATGTTCATATTGTAGGTTTTCTCCCTACTTTTATTTTGTTATTTTTATTTTCAAGCTTACTTTAAGACAGAATTTTTCAGTGAGAGATAGGGCGCTCAATGCCTGACTTCTCCTGAGTTTAGAAAGCTTCAGATGTCCAGTTCTCCTTCAGATCGATACAGAGAAAACTCTGCGCCAAGCGCTCAATGCTGTCCAAGGCGGGTCTTAATTGCTGCTGCTGCTGCTGTGTCACTGTTTCAGAGAGCCGCACTTTATCTCCCTGTATTCAAGCCGGAAAGCAGCGGGTGGTGGCTGTAACCCTGGCTGTTGTCTGTCCCCTGCAGACACTGCTTGTACCCCTGTTCTGTTCCTGTCCCCAGCCCTGTTTCACCCAGTTCTTTTCCAGTCCCATTCCTGTCCCCAGACCCTGTTGTACCTGGTCCCGTTCCTACTCCAGACCCGTTTTACCCAGCCCAGTTCCTGTCCCCGGCTCCTGTTTGTTCCCGGTTCTGTTCTCGGTCCGGTTTCTGTCCCTAGCCGCTGTTTGTTCCCGGTTCTGTTCTCGGTCTGGTTCCTGTCCCGTGTCTCACCCGGGCCGGTTCCTGTCCCCAGGCGCTGCGGGTGCTGGGCCGGTTGATGCGGGAGTGCTGGCGCTCCAGCGGCGCCGCGCGTCTCACGGCGCTGCGCGTCAAGAAGACAATCTCGCAACTCTGCGTGCTCGAGGACCCCAAAGCCTGAGAGAGCTCCCCGCGGGACGAGAGGGAAGCGTGCTGCTGCCCGTGTTTCCATGAGACCAGACCTTCCCGCAGGACGAGAGGGAAGCGTGCTGCTGCCCGTGTTTCCATGAGACCAGACCTTCCCGCAGGACGAGAGGGAAGCGTGCTGCTGCCCATCCTTCCCCGTGTGACAGTGTTTCTGTTTCTACCTCAGCCAATGCGGCTCCGTGCCGCGGCTCCCGAGGCAGAGCCCCGAGCCGGGCGTTGTGCTCGGCCGTGGGACGAGGCAGCTCGGGGCTCGGAGCTCGGGTTTGTACAGCAAGTCCGTGACTTGCTTTGGTTTGGGTTTTTTTTTTGAGTAAATCAGACACCAGTGAATCGCAGGAAGGAGCTTAAAGCGTCATGACAGTGTAAAAATACCTTTTGCTGTTGTGCTTTTCATCCTTGTCAGACCCCAAACGTCCTGGAAGTGTCTGGTGTTGTTGGTTAATGCCTGTCCCTGAGAGAAACCTCATGTTCCATCCTCAAACCAAGTAAAAGACCAAATTAACCCAGCTTTTTACCTGATTTTTTTTGCAGGGATCTGAAAAGGGGTTGTCAGTAAATGCATTTTGAATTACTGTATTTATAATTAACCGAGCAATTAGAAAAGACGGAAATTCCACTGAGTGTGTAGACTGTGAACAAAACCATTGAGTCAGTTCCCTAGTAACATTTATTTTTATTGTCTCAATTTCACGTACAATAACATGGTTAAAATTTGAGTCGTTTTACGCTGTCTTTTGTTCATCAAACAGATCAGTCAAGGGACAAATTTTTATTTTAACATTTGGTAGGAAAAATAATAGAGGCAATACTTTTCTGTTAGCTGTGAAAGGATGGAAAAGGAGAAATTGTACTTAAACTGAGAAAATATTTACTTTTAGCAGCATCTTTCCTATCACTGGCGGCATTTTTTTGTGCCTTTTGCTGTATTAGGGGGAAGCTTTAACAAAAGCCAATGCAGCCTGTTCAGAGGTTTCTTACAGAATTCTGTAGCACCACCAGGCTGGTGATGGATATTAACATTTCTGACCAGGTTTCCATAACGTCACAAGCCAGCAAAGTGAGTTGTGTTAAAATTCAACAGTGTTCTGTCATTTTGTGAATTTTGGGCTGCTGAATATAGTGTTGGAATATTTTTAATAGGCAAAATTATACATTTTGTAGTCTTATGTTTCTTTAAACGTTTCTAAATCCAGCTGGCCCGTGGAAATTATTCCCAAAGATGTTTCCAGAATAGCAAAGCTTTGCAGGAATCTGATGTGGCAGGGAGCTGTTGGCTGATCACGGTGTGTCAGGTCAGTCTTTGGGGAAAATCTCTTGTCTGGAGCCATTGCAGGGAAGAATGTGTTAAACTCTTAGTGAGTGCGGGGGTCGGTAGTGCCATTACTTCCTCCCGATGTCCTCCCCACAGTGTCACTGCGGGTACTTGCGGCTGTTAATTGCCCGTGAGCAGGCTTCGGTGCCACTCACCGCTCGCAGAGCTCGGTCACTCCCGCTCGCCTCGCACAGCGCAGGCTTCGTGCGCTGCTTTCCCCAAGCTGCTGGCAGGCTTTTCTCCAGAGTGGCCTCTCAGATCCAGTCCAGGTCATCCCAGAGACTCCCGGCGGACCGGATGGGGCTTGGAGCAACCTGGCCAAGTGGAACGTGTCCCTGCCCAGAGCAGGCAGGTAAAACAGGACAAGCTCTAAGGGCCCTTCCAACCCAAACCATTCTGGGGTTCTATGATTCGATTCTTATGTGCTTCAACAACACGAACTGCCCCGTGGAGCTCAGCGATGTGACTGAGGGGTAACCTTGGCAACTGTGTGATCCAAAGCGTGGTGCTGGCCTGACTATCGAAAAAATTTACAAACCTAAGATCCAGTATCGGTTCTTGTAGAATGTACAAGAACATACTCATTATAAAAAATATCTTAAAAAGGAAGAAACAAAGCTTTATTTTTTTAAGTGGGAAAAGAGTTTCAGTTTCCCCCTTGGAATATCTGAAAATTGCTGGCCAGCCCGGTATTTTGAACAATGCTCTTGTGGTGCCTGGCTGGGAAGTGTGGGTGGAGGATGCTCAGGCTCAGCTACTCCTCACACAGGTCACAGCTCCAGCCGCAGAAGTGCTTTAACCTTTTCCCTGGACAAATCTCTTGGCATCTGATATTATGGTCTGCTTGCCCTGGCTTTTCACCTAACTCAGTATTTTTGCACTGGTTTTCTTTTCTCTTTTGTTGTTGAGAGGTGAATGTACATTTTGATGAACTAGAGTTGAACAAAACTGAGCCAAGGGGCTGATGTTGTATTGAGCTCTGAAATGTTTGTAAACTCTATACTTCTTTAGAAAAACTCCAAAGAACCCTTGTTTTAGTGGCCTTTCCTCTCCATGTGGGTTTGTCCTGATCCAATTTAAGCACAGATGTTATGCCAAGACACTTCTGTGCAGTTTAGGGAGGCTTAGGTTTCCTCAGACGTTACAATGTTCCTGGTAATCTTCATTTAAAGCACAAGTTCTTAAGCTCATGAAAATTTTCAAGGTCAAGGATGCTCAAAACCTGTCACCACATTCAGCCTCTCCTAATTGATACGTCTGAATGGGGGGAGTTGCCAATACTTTATCATTTGCTTCTAATAACAATCTAAAGTTTAATGCAGGGATTATGCACTGAAAGGGAAAGTTAATTAATGTTTCCAGTAACACCTAATCTTTTCAGAGTTACTTGAACTGCCGCCCCCAAACACTCCTGTAGAAATTCAGGCTGTAATCTCCTCTGCACTTCCCTACTTTTGTAATTTGCACTTAATCAAGCTCATTCCCTCACATGACACTATAAAGAATCCTACACTATTTTAGTCATTGCTGTGTCACTTCTTTGCTTGGTACTAGATTCAGGAATTATAAAGAAATGAGTTTAGAAATATGCCCAGTCCCTACAGTGGGTCTGGACTTTGAGCAGGGAAAGTTCTTCCCAGTCCCCATCTGCCCGGAGCTCCTGGGCCAAGGGAGGGCTTGAGGCTGTCCCCAGCTCCCTCTGGCCCACGGGAAGGAGGTGTTTGGGATTTGCCTGGGGACAGTGGCACGGGACAGGGACAGGGGTGGCACGGGGGTGCTGCAGACGGGCACGCACTCGATGCCCCTGGGGGCACTGGTGGAGAGGCACAAACCAATTCTTGTGGTTTTTTGCTGCTCAACCCCCCCTGCTATGGGGCAGTGGGGTCTGTGAAGATGTCTTTGGGGTGTCCTTGAGGTGTCCTTGGGGCGCCCTGGGCCAGCACCTGCGTGTCCCCAGCAGCACCACACGCACGTCCCCTCCTGTGCCCTTGGCTGTGCCAGCCGTGTGTCTGTTCCAGGGATCATCCCCACACCTGTGGAACCCCAACCCCCCAAAGCTTCTAGGAAAACATGTCCATGTTCTGCTCTAATGGGCAGAACAATATTTATGAAGGTACAGGGAATAAGCATTGAGGTACAATATATTTTTACAGAATATAAGAAATGTGCAATAAATTGTATCTTACACTGAATGTATTTTTGGCATAGATGGACCAGATGTATTTTGAATGTAGCTATGACATTGTGTCTAAGCCTGCTGTGATTCTCAGTCCCTAAGAAAAATGTGTCATGCTCTGTCATTCTACAAACCACTTCCTGAGTTGTCTGTTTTTAAAAGAAGCATTAGTATTTTATCTGGAACACTGTAATATTTCTGAACGATAGCAGTGCAGTGCTAACTTCAACCCTCGTGTTGTGAAATATCTGATCTGTGTACACTGCAGAGTTATTTTTAAAACTATTGCTAAAGTTATTGCTTGATGTTGCAGCTGCCTGGATGTAAATAATGGTTTAGCTGTTGTATTTTGTATGCGGATTTGGGGAAGACGTGGCAATTTAATAAATTCAGCATACTCTGCCCTTGTGTCCCCATGGCCTGACACTGTTCTTGTGTTCATCGTGTGAGGGGAGAAGGGTTGAGCCTGGTTGAACCTGTAGAAACCTCCACGCGTGGCTCTTGCACCCACACCAGTGTGAGCTCTCCCTGAGCTCCCTTCCATCTCTGATCCTTCCAGCTATTGAGATTTTCAGTGGTGTAAATCTGAGTGGGACCAGCTCACTCTGAGCACCTCAGTTCTAGAGTGTGCATGCTTGAAAATTCCCCTTACATAGCCATAATCTGGGAATTTAAGTCAGGCTTCATTCTAACTTTAGGCATGTCAAAATGAAATCTGCCACACTGTGACCCAAGAAACTTCAGTGGCTTTGGAAGGATACTGTGGGGGTTTTTTTTTTCCCCCTTAAAAAGGCCTTTATATGATAAGAATATACAATTACTTCTGAACTCTTGTCGCCGCACATCTCCAGGAAGGTGTCATTGCCACCGTGCTGGCTGCGCCCCGGGCAGTCGGGGCTCCGGAGCGGCTCCCGATGGAGCAGCAGCAGCAGCAGCAGCAGCAGCAGCAGCAGCAGCAGCAGCAGCAGCAGCAGCAGCAGCAGCAGCCGGTGGCTCGTCGGTGACCATCGGCTGCCATCCCCTGGCCGCCGCCGTGTCCATCGCGCAGGAGAGCCGCGTGCTGCTCCCCCAGCAGCCGGGGGAATTCCTGTCTCCCGGGGCACGTTCTTTTCCAGCACACTCGGGTGGAGCGGCCGCTCCCGCTGCGCCGGGCGGAGCTGCTGCCCCTGGGCGCTGCGCCCGACCGCGGCAGCGGAGCTCCGGGCTGCGGCCTGGGGACACTCCGCTCCTTGGAGGGGCTGGGTGCCAAAGAGAGAGGTTAATTCTTCAATTTCTTCTTATTAATAACTCCCCAGAAGGCACCGGTGTGCACTTGACAGCTGAGGAGAGGAGCCAGCTCCTGAGTCCCTGGGGGCCTGTGTCCCACAGAGGATGGGACACTCCTTCCTTCTGCCCGGCGGCGGTGGCAGAAACCCCGCAGGCATTGCAGCCTCGGAGGGCGAGTGTTCCATCCCTGGGAGCGCTCAAGGCCAGGCTGGACAGGGCATGGAGCAACCTGGTCCAGAGGAAGCCGCCCCATGGCTCCAGTCCCGGCACTGAGCTAGCGCCAGGAGGAGCCTGGGGCAGGGCGTGGGGTGAGCCCCGGCCACGGGTGAGCCCTGCCCGGCTCCGCTCTGCCGCTGGCCCGGGCTCCTCCTGCGGGGAGGAGCAGGCGGGCTGAGAGGGATGGGGCGTGCGGGAGTGGGGGTGCCTGGTGCGGTGTGGGGTGCGTGGCTGTGTGGGGTGCGTGGCAGCGGAGGATAATGGGGCTGCTGGGGCAGCTCGCACCAAAATCGGCTTTGTGCTCTGATGAGAGGTGTCGTTTATTTCTGCCCTCAACTCGTTTGCAGATGAGTCTCTGGGTTTCAGGAACGTCAGAAAGGGCTGCTGGAGGAACCGAAACGCACTTTGTTCTCAGGCACTCAGCGGGGTGACCGTGAGCAGCAAAAGCGGAAAAGGCTTTGAGTCACCCGCTCCCCGCGTTGCTCAGTGCGCCTTGGCAAGTGAGCAAATGACACTCAGGGGCGCAGAGAGGTTTCTCAGGTACAGGGAGAGAGCTTTCCCCCCTGCCTGCTGCGCTTTTGAAGCATCTTTTTTCTTCTTCTTAACCCGGAGAGGTTCCCGCAAGTAATTCGGACGTGAAGGACAGACATCTAAATCCGTTGTTGTGCGACACTTCCCTGTCGCTCTGTCCGCCAGGAGAGGCACAGGGACAGCAGGCACTGGTCACAGATCAGCCACCAACCCTCCTCCAGGTGGGAGGAGCAGAGGTTTCCTGACAGGCTGTTCCTCTGCCGCGCGATGCCGGGGTTTTGAGGGATGAACCTTTAGGGTGGGGATGCACTTCAGCCATGCAGGGCAAGGAGGGGATCCCCTGGAGTCGGGGAAACTCCACGCCCACCTTTCCCTGGCACTAAGAGCTCATCTCCTCCAGCAAATGCTGGGCACCTTCTCCATGGACACTGATCCCTGCAGCTCCTCCATGGACACCCATCCTTGTTCTTCCTCCATGGATACTGATCCCTGCAGCTCCTCTGCCACAGCTGGCAGAGGCAGGGCCCTTTCAGAAATGTGCAGAGCAGCTCTGCCTTGTTCTGTCGTGACAGCACGTGCCAGCCTGCAATGAACTTCCACACAGCTGGCAGACAGAACCCAGCACCTTCACCCCACAGTCCTGGCTGCTCCCCTCTCCTGCCTGTGCCACTGCCAGCCCCTCCTCCAGGAGCTGGCAGTCCCAGGTGCATGTGGCAATACTTCGTGAAGGTGCAGAAAAGGTCTCAGAAAAATGGCTGTAGCATGTATTTTTTTATTAATTCTCTGTTTTGATAGCAGGGGCCTTGCTTTTCCCCTTGCAGGCTCACATTCCAGCCAGGGTTAATTGTGTCCAAGTGTGGCTGCTCTGTGCAGTCACTGTCCCTGGTATTTGTCCAGAGGTCTCAACACAAGCTGTCACAGGGGGTGGTCCCTGCTCCGTGGCTGTTTAGGGCTTGCCTGGGCGGCTGCCAGGGCTGGCAAACTGCCCTGCCCAGGGCTCGCTGCTGCTCGCCCATCCTCCTGCACTGCTGACCTGTGGCTGAGGGCCAGCAGGGACAGGCACCCACTCCAGTGACCCCCCAGGCCCAGGGCTGCTTCCAGTGCTTCTCCATCACATGCAGGAGCAGGAAATCCACAGGCTATTCAAAGCCACACTGAAATAATGACAGCTCAGGTAATAACTGGAGAGAAAAACCAATGCAGCCAGAAGTTCTCAGTCATAAATCTTCCTGGAGCCCAGGCCACCCAGGAAAGGCGCAGGGATGACATCTGGCCAGGGCTCTCCCTGGTGCCGTGCCTGTCCCAGCAGCCCTTGGTGCCCTGTCCTGGAGACTGCATGGACTGTGTGTCCCCAGACCTGCTGTGCCAGGGCAGTCCTTGGTCCCCACTGGGGCCCGAGTGCTGTGCTGAGGGCATTGTCCTTGCTCTGCCACGCTTCCACTCCTGGCCTTCAGCTCGTTTCCCTCTCTGCAGCGAGAGGCCCTGCACTCACACCACTAGCCAGAGGCAGTGTTATTTCCCCATCTTTGCCAAAAGGTGAGCTGAGGGATGCCAGGGATGCCGGGCAAGTCAGAGTATGAACAGGTGGAGGTCAGCTGAGTGCCCGAGGCAGTCAGGGCTGTGAGGACAAATCCTGGCAAAGCAGCAGCAGCTGGTAAGGATTGTGTGCAGGAATGGAAAAATTAAGCAGATTTCTGTAACTGCCAAGCCTGATTCTTAACTCCCGTGTGAGCACAAGGCACAGCGAGAGCCTGGGGCTCTGCTAGGAGGGATTTGTGTAACTTGCACCTAAACCACAGATCACGTGGCGGCCCTTCCGCTCTCGCACTTCTCGGAGCGGGGCAGCCCCGGCCCTGGCACAGAGCTCGTCCTGAGCCCCGACCCTGGCACAGAGCTCGTCCTGAGCCCCGGCGAGCCCCGGCCATGGCAGAGCGCTCGTCCTGAGCCCCAGGCTTGGCCATGGCCCTGCGGCGGCTCCTGCAGCACAGCCCCAGCAGCGGCGAGGGCGGGCAGCAGCCGCTGCCGGCGGACGGCCGGAGGACGCAGCCCTGGGCCGGCGGGCGCGGGCAGGTACGGGCAGCACGGGCTCCGGGCTCCAGCGGAGCCTCGGGCTCCCCGCGCTCCCGGGGTGTGCTGCTGGAAGGTGACGGCCGGGCGCCCTTCGCCGGGCCGCTTTCGGGCACGGCAGCGGGGTTTTGGCAGTGCGGGAAGCTCTGCGAGGAGCCGGTGATGCTTGGGCTCTGAAGGGCGGTGGCTGCTGAGAGAGATCTGGCGCTGGCCGAGCTCCTCTCCATTTCCAGCCGTGCTGGGAGCCAGGAAGGGTTTGTGCTGTCTGCGTGCTCCTTTAAATTGCATTCATCTCAGCCAGGTGGCCTGGCTGCCCTCTGCCTGCAGCGGCACCGTGCGCCAGTTCCGTGCGGGTTTGGGAGCTCGTGGGGATGCTGGGGCTGTCTCTGTCTCTGGGCTTTCCCCCAGAGCAGCACACAATTGCCGCGAGATTCCCAAACAGCTGCTGCTGTGGCCGTAAATCGTCGGCTGAGCTGTTCCAGCTCGGGACTGTTTGTCTGCCATGAAAAAGCCTGAGCAGAAAGCGTCTGTGAGACGTGATTATCTGAAAGCTGAACCAGAAAAATGGCCTGCGGTGCCTGTGCACTGACGGCTTTGCTTTGCTCGGCTGCAGAAGGGCACTGGCCTTCTCTGGTGCATGTGTTAGGGGCGGAGGGCAAGGCAGAGGCCGTGGTGGGAGCGCTGCTGCTGGGCTGGAGCCCCTGGCAGGGCCGTGGCCCTGGCGGAGCGAGGCTGCGGGGGCGGCTGTGAAGTGGCTGTGGCTGCCAAAGCTGAGTTAAGACCAAGATCACACTGCAGGGACCAGAGCAGGCGTCCCTCGCCCAGGTGTGGCCCTGCTAGCAGCCCCTCTCATCTCCCACATGGATTATTCCCGGCCTCTCTCCTCCCCTTGTCCCTCGACAAGCAAATGCGTGTCCACGAAGTCGCTGTTTCTGTAGGAAGTCACGCTGTGGCTCCATTGTATCCTGCTGAAGCCCCAGACATCAGCTGTATGGCTACAAACACCTCGCTGATAATGGAATTCCTTGTTTGTGGCTCACTTGTATGGGAAGAATCCATGTTTACCACTGGCCTGGCTCTTCCCAGAGAGCTCTCCAGGCGCAGGTGTCCCCAGCCTGAAGCAGAGGTCCTGGCTGCCTGTGCCTGCCTGGGGCATGCTGTGCAGACCCTGCAGGGCTCTCTGCCTGCACTCCCCTGCCTTGGGGGTGCTTTGTGCCTCTCCTGGCAGCTGTTCAGTTTATGAATGCCCACAGACATTCAGAGGAAAGGGACAAAAGTGAGACGAGTTCTTGGTCCATCAGGGATGTGATTTGTTGCCACCAGCATCTGACAGGTGGATTTGACCTCCAGATGCTTTTCCTGCCAGAAAGTTCAAGCCCTCTTTTGACCAAGGCAGAGGCCATGTTGGTGCGAGGTGCTGGTGGGAAGCCACCCCCTGTTTTCAGTTCTTCTCTAAGCTGCTGGATTTCTCCATGTGCCTCAAAGGACCACAAACTTCTGATGCCTTTCCTCTCCTGTTTTTGCTCACAGCTTGCCTTAGCCAGATCCAGCTCCTCAGGCGACTCCTCCAAGCCACAGAGGTATGATTCTATGGTTCTGTGATTCTGTGATGCTAGAGTCACTGCTCCTGGCTTGTTCTGCATGAAAGCTGTGTCCTGGGAATTGTGCCAGCCCAGGTGGGTCAGGGTGCGAGGCAGAGAGTGGTACCCAGCACGTGGGATGTGCAGGTGCAGCTGTGACCTTTGGCTTGAGCAAGGGAAGAGGCAGCACCACTGTGAGAGGGACAGTGAGGTGACACCCCATGGTGTGGTGACACCCTGAGGGCACAGGGAGGGACAGTGAGGTGACACCCCATGGTGTGGTGACACCCTGAGGGCACAGGGAAGGACAGTGAGGTGACACCCCATGGTGTGGTGACACCCTGAGGGCACAGGGAGAGGGGGGGGAGTGGGACACCACTGTTTTGGGTGGAATTTACTGCACAAAGAGCAGCACCCCACATTCACATGGAATTCTGTTCCTCGTGCAGGCGCCTCGTTGCTATATTGAAAGGAGATAAAGAGACATTTGGGTTTGAAATACAGGTAAGACTTAAATGACAGGTTGATTCATTATAAATAAAATGTGGTGCAGAGTCTGAAGTGTCATATCCTCAAAATCAGGTTAAGGCAGGCCGGAGCAGAGGAAGGTGTCAGAGCCTGTGAGATTTGAAGAGCTTACAGCACTCAGACAAGATGGGGATGTTTCTCTGAGGATTTTTTCATAGCAAAGGTCACAGATTAGAATCTCTGGCCTTCTCACAAGTCAGAGTGTTGAATGTAGGAGAAATCCCATCCAAATCCAAATAAGAGGCAATGAGAGTGACTTCTTACCTCCAATAGTGGGAATATTTTTGGGAGAATTGTATACGAGAATATTTTCAAATGAGAAAGATAAAAAACTCTCTTGGAAATTAGCACCTCCTTTAATATACACAGAGAGATATGTATTTTTGAAGAAGATGTACAGTAGTGGTATATTTTTCCATAAATTCCAGCTAAGCATGACTTTTAGGGCAGGACCTCAATTATATAGGAAGGGATTCTGTTTGGTGTAGAAGTCAGTAAGTCATCAAGTAGGAGACCCAGAATGTTACCAGGAGTGCTGCTAGTGGGAGATCTTACGTTTGTGGGTTTTGTGAGACAGGTAACTCCTAACAGCAGGAATAAAGGGATGTCTTTTGGGAGCAGAGGGATCTGCCTGCCAGCAGCAGGGCACTTTCAAAGTGCTTTCTTCTCTCTGCACACAAAGGGAAAAATGTTTTCTGTGAAATTAGGAGAAACTTAGCTTTGCCCAATTTGGGTCTGTGGCTAATGAGCAGGTCAGCACTCAGCTCGTGAACAGAGGAGAGCTTTCAGAAGGGAGGATAATTGAGTCAATTATTGGGCTTTTGTGTAAATTGTCAGGGCAGATTTTCATTATATGTGGCATTCTGATTAAAAATAATTGTTCTTGGCACGTTTTCTTCCTGAACATACATTCAGTGTGAGCACTTCATAGCAAGTCCGGGCTGCAGAAAGGCAGCATCTGTCAGCTCCTGAAGATGTTTAGAAGCTGTAGTTCCGTCATTATGAGATAAATTTAGGCAAAGCAGAATAAGATGATGTGAAACTTCAGGTCTACATCTGCACAGAGCTCATGCTTCACTCATCACTCTTAGTTTAAGCACGAATTTTACTGCTAGTCCAAAGGCTAGGATCACTGCACTGGGGGAGTTTGGCCAGATGAGCTCTGAACTTCCCTGGCCTCCATCCCTTTGTTCTACACTGGCTGAGAAATTTGGGAATCCAGTGTGAGCTCTGTCTGTGTCAGAAGTGGCAGTTGCAGGTTTCCAGGAAGCAGATGTGGTATTTGCACGTCACCAGAAAACGTTTCCTGCTGTTGCAGGATCTGGACTGGCTGTGGCTCTGGGTTTTGCATTTTTCTAAATTCATGTCAGCACCCATAACCACACGAGGGATTTAGAGTAATTACAGTTACTGTTTAGTTAAATGTGTAAGTCAAGAATAAAAAGCACTTTGAGGAGTGTGGGGATGTGTGTGGATGACAAGTTTCAGAGGTCAGAAGAGCAAAAGCAAATTTAAATCTTCTGTCTTTTCAGTTCCCATGAAAACTGAGCTATCTGGTATCAGCAGCTGACTCCACACAGCATTCCCAATGAATAGGAATCAGTCCATTGAAAAGCCCCAGTCCCATCATGTTCCCCTGGGAACATGAGACATTTTTCCAGAAAGCGATTCTCACCCATGCTGACAGATTCTTGCTTGAAGTTACAGAGTTTTTAATCCAGAATAACCAGCTTGCTTTAAAACCGGGTTTGTTTGGGATTTTTTTCCCCTCAAATCCAGTGTACAGGCACGTGTAAGGTGCCTACTGTTTTCTGCTGTACAAATGCATTTTTAATTGTTGGGTTATAGCATTTTGGTCTCACTTGCCTGTAATGTACTCTGCTCATCACAGCCTTCTCACTGAAGAAGTACTGAATTTTAAATGGATTTCATGGCTCCAGGACTAGTAACTCTGTCCCTTTGGCATTAACAGACTGTTAGGTTTCCACACCAAAAGGATTTCTCCCTGGAGGTGTGCACTTGTGTCTGCAGAATCGAAGAGGAAAGCCCTGCCCATCTCTCCGGCCTTCAGACTGGTAACTGTCCGTGGGTTTTCCTGACCTGGGAGGCCTGGAGCTCCTTTCTGCCTGTGGCTGTTCCTGTGGAGCAGGTGTGCCCAGGCTGCTGAGGCTCACTCTGTGTCTCTGGCAGGGGACATCCTCAGCAGCATCAACGGCGTGAGCACCGATGGGTTTGGTCACAAGCAGATCGTGGACTTGATAAAGTCTTCAGGGAACTATTTGAGGTGGGTGTCTCTCCTTCAGATGGGGTTGGTCTGATATCCTCTCCTGCTGAGGGCAGATCCTGCTGCCCCACAGCCCTGCACTGCCTGAGAGGCAGAAATCCCAAGGGCTGGGGAGAGCCTCTGCTTCAGGGCCAGCATCACCTGTTCCCACAGGCTGGAGACCGTCAATGGGGCTTTGCTCCTGAGGAAAATGGAGCTGGAGACCAGACTGCAGGCTCTCAAGGTAAAAAGATGAATTAGTTGTGCCACTGTCAAATGGAGATGGCTGCTGTGGGCTCACTGCTGATGGGGGCAGGTGGGTGTCCATGGGACAGGGGGCCTGGCAAGGGCTGACACCCGAGGGTTCCCTGCTGCCAGCACCCCCAGCCACCCCAGCCCTGGTCCCTCTGATACGATTTTTGGAAACCAGGAATAGAGAAGAAATATGGTCACATCCCAGGACTGCCCAGGTGAGCTTAGGCAGTTTGGGTGTGGGAAGGTCCAGGGGCACAGAGCTCATGGGAGTGGTGGGGAGGTGCCTCCTGCGGCTGCTCCCAGGCACAGCCCCACCTGTCTGGTGTTTTTAATCAGCTCTGCGGGGGTTTGTTTTGCCCCAGGAGCTGACCTGCAGCGGAGGCTGTGGGGATTCCCTGCCGGGGGCTGTCGGGCGGGCAGGGCTGGCTGTGCCGCTCCCGTGCGGGGAGGGCAGCAGGGGCGCGGTGCCTGCTCCTGGTGGGTGGCCCAGAGCCGGGCAGAGCTGCAGGAGGGCGCTGGCACCGCCACGGCCGCCTGGAGGTGGGGTCCGTGCGGGTTTCAGGCTGCTCCTGTCCCAAATGTGGCCGTGCTTTGGCCAGAGCAGCCTGAGCCATCCGAGCAGCCTTCCGTGCTGTCTGGAAGAAATTGCTAAACTCTGGGAAAATCGTCTGAGTTAAAGTGGACACACGAGTGTTTCCTGTGGGTGACCTGCACTTTTACAGACTGATTTCTTTCCGAGTGCTTTGTGCTTCCGTGAGTGATAGAGCTGTTCCTTGTCCCCACAGCAGGCGCTGCACCAGCGGTGGGGCGAGCTGCGGGCGCTGCTGGCCCGGGAGCGGCTCCTGCTGCACGGTACGAGCCCGGAAACAGCACTCATGCAACCTCGCTGCCATTTGCTTCCTTTCCCCTCTTAATGAAGGCAGGGGGCCGGGCCTGGGGACGCTTTTGTCCCCAGGGTCATGAGCTTGGCTGCTGTTTGACCAGTGCACGCCAAGGGCTCTTTGCATCAGTCCTGGGGTATGAATTTATGTGGGTGGTAAAACCTTTTCCATTCTTATTTCGGTCTTAGCGGGGAAGAGGCTGGGTTGGGTTTTTTATGGACAGCCCAGGGACCAGGGTGGGAGGGGGCAGCTCCCTGTGGCACGAGGCTGGCGTGAGCTGCACTGAGCGCCCGCTAACGCTGCCCTCCGGCTCCTGCTTCCAGGGGACGTGAATGACAACACTCTGCTGGGCGCGCTGGAGCTGGGAGAGCCCAGCTCGTGTGGTGGCTGCGGCTCACCGGCACCCTTCTTCCCGGCCAAGCCCCGCTTCTCCAGCGAGAGCAGCTCCCGCAGCCGGCTGAGCTCCATGACGGTGGGCAGCGAGGACAGCTTCTACCAGGGCAGCGCCTGCGGGGACTCGGCTGCAGACAGCCTGAGCCGCCAGTCCAGCATGGATGATGATTGTGTCTTCCCCGGGGATGAGGACAGAGCTGCGGCCAGGAGCTCCCTGCGCAGGAACCGCAGCATCAGCCTGGCCAGCAGCGCGTCCCTGTCCCCGCTCTGGCACAGCAGCAGCTACTCCAGCAGCTTCGGGACCCTGCCCCGCAGGAGCAGGAGAGGCAGTGTTCGGAAGCATCTTTTGAAATTCATTCCAGGCTTTCACCGGGCAGTAGAAGAGGAAGAAAGCCGGGTCTGACGTCACATGTGTCACCCTGAGTGTCGGGGTGGGCCGCTGGCCGGGACACACCGCCGGGCACTCCCCCAGACAACGGCGTTGATGAGACTCACACAGCTCTGGGGTTTTAATTATTTTCATTTTTAATCAGAGCACGCTGCGGACCTCTTCATTAACGTGAAAAATGAGTGACTCCGAAATGTGAAGAACCTTTGCAGAACTTCCTCAGCGAACTTTACTGTTAATAACGGTTTTTAATTGAATGCGAAATTGATAGCTATTTATTTCCTGTTACCGGAGTCAGTGTCTTCCAAAGGTCTTGAATAAAATGAGTGCTTCTACTAAAACCGGTTGCAGAGCCCTGTTGGGAAGAGGACGGAGCCTGGAGCTTGTGGCAGAGACCCAGGGCACTGGCGTTCTGCAATGGCAACTTTGCATCCTTGTACGAGCTGACAGCCCAGTCCTGGTCTGGTCTGACCTGCTGCAGTCTCTGCCAGCTGCTGATTGTCCATGTCTTGCCAAGCTGTCTCATTCCAGGGGGTTTGGAGTGCAAAGGACCCTCCTGAGCAGGCACATGCCCCCAGAATGTCCTGCAGACTGGTTGCTGGGGAGGACAGTGATTTCAGTGACGCTGCCAGAGCAGCTCTGCCTGTCCGGCAGGTTTGACCTCTCTAAGGCCAGAGTGGAAAAGGTGGAGGGTTGTCCTGCAGGGATGAGCAGGATTGTTGTGCTCTGGCAGGTTGGTGACATCCAGGACTCTCCTGGAGTGCTGTGATGGGGACCCTGCCCACCAGTGCCAGGGGCTGTAGGAGCTGCCCCTTGGTCCCGCGTTCCCACTGGAGTCCCCAGCACTCCACAGCTGCTCACATTTCTCTAGAAGCAGAGGCTTCAAGCAGTGAGGATCACATGAGAGCCTCTGTGAAGTGGGGTTAAATAACCATGGGCACAGATGTGAAGAAAAAGAGATATTTTTCACTCCCTCTCAGTACACAGAAACAGGCTGTTTGTTCAGCCTGAGCAGCCTAATGATGTTTTTCAAATACAACTGGAAGCATTTTAAATACAATTTGAAGACCTTGTGTGACCCATTCCCCTGGTACCTGAGCAGCCTGTGCAGTTGTACCCTGGGGTGCTGCTGTGCCAGGTATTTCTGAGCTGCTCAGACACCACAGGCTAAATCCAATAGCTTCCCTCCGAGATAAGCTCCAAACAAAAACAACCTGCTCCCAAAACTTCTCTAGTTCATGAACATCGCTAAGACAGAAGTGTCAGTACTGGCCTCTGACATTTCTGTAGAAAGGATTAGCTGGAAATACAGCACGGCTCTGGGAAAGCTGAGAGGTACTCAGGGGAGTTGCAGGGGACTCAGGGGAGCTGCCGGGGACTCAGGGGAGNCTGCAGGGCTGTCAGGGGAGCTGCAGGGAACTCAGGGGAGCTGCGGGGGACTCAGGGGAGCTGCAGGGCTGTCAGGGGAGCTGCAGGGAACTCAGGGGAGCTGCGGGGGACTCAGGGGAGCTGCAGGGCTGTCAGGGGAGCTGCAGGGAACTCAGGGGAGCTGCGGGGGACTCAGGGGAGCTGCAGGGCTGTCAGGGGAGCTGCAGGGAACTCAGGGGAGCTGCGGGGGACTCAGGGGAGCTGCAGGGCTGTCAGGGGAGCTGCAGGGAACTCAGGGGAGCTGCGGGGGACTCAGGGGAGCTGCAGGGCTGTCAGGGGAGCTGCAGGACAGTCGGGAGAGGAGCTCACATGGTTTGTACCTGGGGTGATGTCCTGCCTGTGCTGCTGCACTGAGTGCCTGCAGTTCAGCCCAGGGGCCTCTCTGCTGTGGGTCCAGCCCCAGCCCTGCAGTGAAGTTCTGCTCCAAGACCCACGTGGAGTTGAAGCCCATCCCCAGTCCAGGCTGGGGCATTTCAGGTGCTGCTCTGGGCTTTAGAGCTTGTCACTAGGCACCAATATTTTTGCCCATGATTTGCTGTCTCAAAACAGATTTCTGCTTTTCATTGCCAGTAGCACCAGCTGAAAGGAGAAAAAAAAAATCAAGAGATTGGTTCTGTTTGGCCAAAATGTTGAGTTAAAGGCAGATGTAGCGGTGTCCAAAAGCAAATGGAGCAGAAAAAGCAGAGTATCTGATGAGGGTTGTTGTAGTGCCCTAAGGGAATGGACAGCTCCAGCACTGAGAAAGGGACCCAAAATTACTGCAGCTTTACAGTCCAAAGGTGTGATTCCTTTTGGTATGAAAAGCTAATTTGCCAGTTTGGGATATGGGCACTTACAGTGGGTGTGGAAAGGCTGGAGGAGCCTGAACACGCCACGAGCTCAGGACAGAGTGAACAAGTGATGCCCTCCCAGCAGGGTGGGAGCCTGCTTTGGGTGCTGCAGGATGACAGCATGACACGTTCTCAGCCACCAGCACAAACAGGATGTGGGTGACAGGACTGAGCTCTGCTGTGCCCCGGCCTGTGGGGGAGGAAGGAGCTCACAGGCCAGCCAAAGTGCTCAGAAAGAAAAGCAACTGCAACAGCTTTTAAAAATGGCATTTCTCCTTGCAGGGAGCACTTTGGGTGGCTCCTGCTCTGCCTCCTGGGAGCGGGGCAGGAGGAGGGTGGGTGTACAGGCAGCATGGGACAGCGACACTGGGGCTGGGGTCGGGCTCCATGTGCTCTGGACCTCCAGAAGCAGAGGTGCTCCCGCTGGTCACAGGGGAGTGTTGGAGGGACTGGCGAGCTCCCAGCAGCCAGTGGAACTTTTCTCTGCTTTTCTCCCAGGCACTGAGGGGATAGCGCAAGTTTACTGCAGAGGAAAGTGCAGCTGGTCCTCAATGAGTGCAACTGGATTTTAAATTGAACATTTAAATTAATTTGATGAATGCTACAGAGCCTGGCCTTCTAAGGGGACTAAACAGCTTGGCTGTGTGTTTCCCACTGCCCAGATCCTCCCACCAGGTCCTGCCCCCCGGTGCCATCCTGCCCCACAGCCCGGGGTGGTGCTGCTGCCCCCGGTGCCATCCTGCCCCACAGCCCGGGGTGGTGCTGCTGTTTCCCCGGTGCCATCCTGCCCCACAGCCCGGGGTGGTGCTGCTGCCCCTGGTGCCATCCTGCCCCACAGCCCGGGGTGGTGCCGGTTTCCCCGGTTCCATCCTGCCCCACAGCCCGGGGTGGTGCTGCTGTTTCCCCGGTGCCATCCTGCCCCACAGCCCGGGGTGGTGCTGCTGCCCCTGGTGCCATCCTGCCCCACAGCCCGGGGTGGTGGTGCTGCTGCCCCGGTGCCGTCCTGCTGCTGCTGCCGCCCTCCTGCTGCTGTGCTGGGCTGGGTGCTGCAGCCACACCCGGCACTTCCTTTCCCGCGCTGTCCCCACCGTGTTCCCCTGTGGCAGCAGCTGGGCACGCCCGGCGCTGGGGCTCTGAGCAGATCGCACACGTGGTTATCGAGGGCAGCCTCTGCCAGCGCCTCAAGGCAAAGCGGGCTCACACTGTCCATAGAGCCAGGAGTGAGTCACGGCGCTCCCGGCATGGACCAGCTGCTGGTCGTGGTCACATCCAGCTGTGGCTGTGCCACACCGTGGACAGAATAAAGCTTTTTCATTTCTAAGAGCTTGAGGAGGCAGCCGCCTTTTCCTTCTGCGATCCTGTGGGGCGCTGGGGCAACCCAGATGGTTCTGTGATTCTGTGATAAGAGAAAGGAACCTTCTCCTCTCCAGTCTCCAGGCCTTGCTGGGTTCTCAGCCACTCCTCCTGAGGGCACCAACTGCTGCACATTGTCAGCTCACGTTCAAACCATATCATTCACTTTCCTTGGATAGAGTTTTCCAGCAAAGGAGGGATTTTATAAATCAATCACACCAAACTAATTTTAAAACAATAATGAAAACCTGTTGATTTAAAGGCACAAACTCAAGAGATTAATAGAACCAGTGGAAAGTCTTTGGGTCCATTTCTAATCAGAGGCTGAACTCAACAAGAGTATTTCCGAACCCTAAGGGCCAAAGATACAGAAATGTTGTATTGTACAAACATAGAATGTCATTCACAGCAGGAGATTACACTGTTATGTAAACTTGGCTTTGGGCACCAGGGTTGAGACGAGTTCAGCTGTGGTCAGAAATGCCCCAGTGCTGCTCGAGTGATTCTCCAGCTTCCCTCTGCAAAATGCTCCACTCTCGAGCCTGCCAGCCTTGGGTCTGACTGAGAGTTACTGAGAGAATCATGGATGTCTTGGGTTGGAAGGGACTTTAGAGGTCTTCCTGTTCCACCCCCTGCCATGGCAGGGCTCCGTTCCATGATCCCAGGGTGCTCCAAGCCCTGTCCAGCCTGGTCTTGGGCACTGCCAGGGATGCAGGGGCAGCCATGGCCCCTCTGAGCAGTGCTGGCTGTCCAGGGCGTGTGGCCAGGTCTGGGTGGGCAGTGTGCCCTGGCTGGGGCTGCTCCCCAGAGGGCAAAATGTGCCCTGTGTGCCCCAGGGCACAGTGAAGTCCATCCACAGCGAGGTCCATCCATGGCAAGGTCCATCCACAGCGAGGTCCATCCATGGTGAGGCTGACCCACAGCGAGGTCCGTCCATGGTGAGCTCCATCCACAGCGAGGTCCGTCCATGGTGAGGCTGACCCACAGCGAGGCTGATCCCCAGCGAGGTTCATCCGCGGCGAGGCTGATCCACGGCGAGGTTCCCGGTGCAAACCCGATGGGGAATGTTAAGCGGGTTAGGTGGCAGGCGCTGGGGAAGGTGGTCACCCTCCGGGGATTAGGGGTCAGAACAATGGCCGTCCCTGTGACCGGCGGGGACACAAAGAGCCATTGTGCCCGGAGCACAAACTCCCGCTTATTCCCGCGGGCTGACATGCCCGCAGCCCCGCTCTCCCAGCCAGCACAAAAGCTTCCTTGCTTCAGATTGTTTGTTTATGTAAATTATAATGGTGCATTTAATTATGCAACGGGCAGAGCCTCGGCCACAGGGGAGGTGCTGATTGGGCTGGCAAGCCCCGGGCACAGCGGATGGTGCGGCCGCGGGCCGGGCACAGGACACGCTCCAGGGCCACTCGCACAGGGCAGCAGATCCCGGGCCGGAGGGGTGAGGACGAGCTCCCCGCCCCGGGGCAGGAGCGGGGCCCGCAGGAGCAGGGCCCAGTCCGGCACGGCCCGGCCCGGCTCGGCCCGCAGCATGACAGAAGAAGTCCCCGCAGCCGCCACCATGCCGGCGTGCAACGGGAGCGTTCCCCCGGGGGATGGCCCGCTCCAGGTCATCGGTGGCATCGAAGAAATTGCAAAATCTGTTGGGACAGTCCCGTACGCAAATGCGGAAACGAGCCCTGACACTTCACCTGCAAAAGAAAATCTGAAGGAAGATAGAAATTCAGTGGCAGAGGACATCACTCCTGAGAATTCTGCTGGAGAGAAGCCATGCCCAGGTATTGTACGGGGCTGCCTGTCTCTAAGCGTTGGGAGAGAAAAGTTCTGTTTTATCTATGGCCTGATGAATAACGGGATGTGCTATGTGTTAGTCAAAATTCCTAATCTGTGGTGGCTGCAGTGACTTGGAGTATTCCAGAATCTGGGACACATTTGAGGGATGCAATGAAAAGCTCATAACCAAAGAAATGAGCAATTCTAAATCTGAAAATCTGCCTATCTGCAGCCATTAAAACCTGATTGTCATCACTAATTGGTTCCATCAGCCCATGTCTTGTGCTTTGTGTTTCCCAAAGAAAAGCAAGAGGAGATCGTTGGGCCACTACAGCAGGGACCAGCGGATATCCAGGACACAGGGAGCAATGGCCAGGGATCAGGGGAAGGTAATGCAAAATGCCATCAGAAGCGGGGTTTCTCTAATGTATGGCAAAGAACAATGGATGCAGGTGGTTATTATTATTGTTTTAATTGAGTCAGACCCTTCTATTCCAGAGAGCAGTGACTCATTTCTCACCTGTGCGTTGCTGCAGCTTAGAAACCACAGCTGATATCTTCCTTCCAGAGCTTTTACATGTCTCACTGACCATGGGGTATTCAGGCATTGTGAGGTCTTCGGCAGGAGGTCCCCAACAGCCTCACGAGGTTGGGAGGTACTCTAACTTTTGCTCCATGCACAGAGGAGATCCCTGTGAGGCTGCCAGTGGTCACAAAACCCAAATTACTTTCCTGCCTGATTCACCAAGTGTTGAATCCCCCAATGCCCAAGTATCCACATAAAATTGCTCTCCTAAACACCTGCTCCTGGGTCTTGCTCTGCTCGTTTCTGGGTGAAAATGGTGGAAATGAGCAGAAGCCAAGTCTGGAGCCTCAGCCACCTCCTGTGGGGAGTGGGGCTGCAGAGAAGTCCTGGTCATGAGTTAAAAATGCACTGAGTATATACAGAAATGAACGTATTTCATTCCCTTTGCAAACGGCAGCCACTTCTCCAAAAGGAGGAGTATTTTGTGGTGTGTTACTAGAGCAGAGCAGCCACGTCTCTCCAAAGGGGGCTCCAGGCTTTACTCCTTTCCTCATCTCCCACCACAGGCTCCTCCCACTGCCCTGGCTTTGCAGTGGTGGGACAGGGGTAGCTGGGCCGGGAGCTGCTGGTGATGCTCTGCCCTGAGCTTTGAAGTGGGCTCGAAATGAGCCATGGGCTGTGCCCTGCAAGCAAAACCTGCTTCCATTAACAAAAGGAAAAATATCCGAGCATTTGTCATGGGCAAATTAATATTTCACAGCAACTGCCTAGGCTGTGAGGAGGTGAATAGTGGTGGAGGATTTTCCACTTAGAGCTGACATCCATATTCCAGCTGTGCTGCTTTAGGAGTACACAATAAAACCTATTAAAGGATCTCTCATGGACCCCCTGCACCCGCCCTGCAACCACAGCTCTTTATCTCAAAATTGCAGGCAGCTTTTTAGAACCCAACCAATTTAGTCTAATTAATACTCGACCCCACAGGCAAAACCTTGAATAGACCATTTGTTGCGACACTACAGCATCATTAACCGCAGAGATGTGCCAAACCGGGCAAATGGGCGATGGCCATCGCTGCCGGGGTGGCCACTGCTGAGGGAGGGACACGTCCCACTGGGGCACAGCTGGGCACTGCATGCAGAATGGCTCCCTTCCCCTTCCCCTTCCTCTCCCCGAGGGAGGCGCTAGAAGGGCCAGGAATGAGTTCGGGAGCACAGGGAGTGTCCCACGTGTCCCCCGCAGCGCTGGCGCTGGGGTCCGGCCCGGCCGTGCGAGGCTCCCCATCCCGGCTCGGCGGGTTCGGGGCAGAGCTGGTGCCTGTCCCCAGCCGCAGCCCCGTGTCCCCCGTGTCGCGCAGGGCCGGGGGGCACAGCGGGGACGGCCACGGCCGCTCCCGGCACGGAGGTGGCGGAGACCCTGCCCGGCAGCGCCGATCCCCAAGAGAATGCGGCCGAAGAGGTTGAGGAGGAGGCGGAGGAGGAGTTGGACACCGAAGAGGATGAAGTTCAGGTGATCGAAATCAAGGAGAACAGCGACGTGTCCCGCCTGCAGCCTCGAGACAGCGGCAAGCAACCATTGCCCCCGGCTAGCCCCGGCTGCAACTCCCCGCTGGAGAAACCGGGGGAGCAGCCCAGCCTGGGGAAAAAGAACGACATCTCCAGACACAGCTACTCCAGATACAACACAATCTCCTACCGGAGGATCCGTAAAGGAAACACCAAACAGCGCATCGACGAGTTTGAGTCCATGATGCACTTATGAACTGAGGGGGGAGAGCCTAACGCACCAAGCCTTTGCTCTGGGCTTGGTTTTATTTTGTTCCCCCAAAACGAGTCACTTCACACAACACAAGGTCACTGCTTTCCTTCTTTTTGTATATGATTTATAATACACTGTGAAAATGTAACATCTTGGCTTTGACAGGGGCAGAGGCATCGATAGCACAGGAAAATAAATAATCAGTTTGCTAAATACACACCCACTGGATTTGAAGGTTATCCTCTTATTCTCTCTCTACGTTATAGCCATGTTGAGGCCAGAGAAGGCTGCAGCTGGCTGGGGCTCCTCTGGCTGTCCCCCACCACCAGCTGTGCTGTGACAAGCTGGCAGTGTGGCAGTCGTGACACTGCCAGGGCAGGGGGCACAAAGAGGGACGGCTGCTGGCTGCCCCCGCCCTTTCCTGCAGTCTGTCTGTCCTGGTGCCCCGACAGCCGCCCTCTGCCAGCACTGTCTGTCCCAGCTCCGCTGGGAATGCCACCAGGCTCAGGGGCAGCTGTGGGAGCTGCTGCTTGGGCTGGCTGACCACGGCACCAGCCTGGGGTGGCTTTGGGGCAGTGGCACTGGTGACCGGTGCCATGTCCAGAGGCACAGCCGGGGTCTGGGCTGGCCCCGAGGGCAGCAGCTCACCTGGTCTCCCCCTGCCTGTGTGCAGCTGGTGAGTCTGGGAACTGCCAGGAACATCTATTGTCCCAATGCCACCAGGTCAGACTCTCCCAGGAGTCTGCTCAATTTTCATCCTAAGTCGTTCATTCAAAAAGCAAAATTTTAAAGATTATTTTGTCAAAACCAGGTGAGTTTTAATCCATTATTTTTGTCTCACCGAGATATTACCCTTCTCTATTTTGAAAGACCTTTGCCACCATGCAGTGGTGGCAATCTTTAAAAGCTGTTTTATAGTCAGATTTGTCTGGAGTTGGGACTTAGCTTTGCACTTGTCATCCCAGAAAGCATCTGGGAAAGCTGAGAACAGCTGGCAAGGCAGAGGAGGTAAGGATGGAGTTATACAGTGGACTCCTGTGGCCATAAGTGCCTTTTTAAGGATTAGTTTTACATCTCCAGCAGCACTGAATATCGCTTTGACTTTTCTTGTTCTACATAAAGACCACTATTTATTGGCAACGTGAAAATAATACAGGGCAATTCTGCATTGTGCCAGCAGACATAGCCCT
Source organism: Anthoscopus minutus (assembly GCA_013399455.1). Lineage (NCBI taxonomy): Eukaryota > Metazoa > Chordata > Aves > Passeriformes > Paridae > Anthoscopus > Anthoscopus minutus. The sequence continues at coordinate 455,165 of VWYI01026721.1, forward strand.
GTATTGTTCCATTGTGCCATTCACACTTGTTTATTTGCTCCTTGGCCTGGGGAAGTTCTGAGCCTTGCTTGTACCAGCTTATACAGCGGGTCTGTTCCCGCTGACAGCTGCTCTGGGGATGACACGTCCCTCTTGAAGGCGTGGTGATAGTGGTCCCAGCCCTGGCACGCTGGGCAGGGCTGGCAGCACCCTGGGATGGTGAAAGGTGTCCCTGCCCATGGCAGAGGGGTGGAACGAGATGAGCTTTAAGGTCCCTTCCAACCCGAACCACTCTGGTTCTATCAGTCTCTGTGACCATCCCCAGAGCTTTCGGTGGGAAAGGCTCCCCAAGGCTTTTGGAATCTTGGACTCATTTTTTGGCTTCCTTGCAAAGCGGCAGCGCTTGCCCTGCTGAGAACCGCAGCGCCCTCTCCTGCTTTCCTGGGTAAAAAAAGTGAAAAAATGAAAGTGCTGGAATGCTCGAAGAGATCCCTTCCCACCTGGCCTGGCCCTCCGGGGGGTGTGGTGTGAACAGCCAGGGCTCACGGGCAGCGAACGGGCAGAGAGCTCCGGCCGGTGCTCCGTGGGTCAGAGGCGCATGGAGAGGAGGCGGGCCGGGAGCTGCCCGCACAGCGTGCGAGGGCAAGGGACACGCAGAGATCTGGAAACTCGGCTCCTGGAGCCTTTCAGGCAGATGCTGACCAGGGCATGGCTACCACAGCCCGAAAATTCTTTTTCTGTTTCTGCCGTGCCGGGTGCGGGCGGACAGGTGAGTGAGGGGTGGAGCCCTGAGGAGAGCGCTGGTGACAGTGCTCACGCACCTGCAGCTGTGGCTGCAGCAGCCGGCTCAGCTATTGCCCTTCCCTCACCGAACAGAGTCAGCACGCCCAGAAATCAGGGGAATTAGAGCTTGGAAGGCTCTCCCTGGGATGAGGCTTTACGGTTCAGCCCGGCAGTAACTCGGGAGGAGCCCCTAGAGAGGGTCCAAGCTGGTCAGATTTAACACGCTGTGCTCAGAGGAAGCGGCTTCATCTATTAACATTTATTCCCTTTTTTTTTTTAAACAATGTAACACGGGGGACATCAAGGACTCCTGTCCCCACGCCACGCACGGGTTTTCCCACCCGGGGCTGCCCGGCCTCGCCGCTCCCGAGCCGCAGCCCGGGGTGCGCAGCCCAGCCCGAGCGTCCGCGGGGAGGAGCGGCACGAGCCTGCCGGAAAAATGCTCTCGTTTCTGGAAGACTGGGCTGACTGGTGCCGTCGGAACGTTCTCAGAACTGAGCAACAGCAGGGCCCCAGCTCACTGCCAGCAGCCCCAGGCACCCTCCAGTCCCTGAGCAAAGATCCAAGAGGGAAGCGAGCGTTTACACACACGGGGCAGCGCGTGCGAGTGACAGGGCTGGCGATGGGATGTGACCGTGACATATGACTGCCTGGTGCCTGCTCGCTGACAAGTGATTGAATGTCAGCAAACAGAATTTGATGAAATTCATGCTCCTGATACGAGCTGACTGCCCGAACAACGTCTGTGTCATTTTTCTGATGGTGACTGCGGGCTAGCTGTGCTGAAGGAGGGAGAGGAAATCAGGAAGACAGTTGGAATAGGAGTCAACTGGGCAAATCTGTTGGGCCAGTCAATATTTTGGCAGACTGAGCCTGTCAGATGCTGTCAGCGGTGATCCAGCACGTCAGAGGCATGTGCTGGGGCCTTCTGCAAACCCAAAGGAGAGGTGGGGGTGTGAGGCAGCTCTGGGGCTCGGCTGCACTCGCTGCTGCTGCAAGCACTGGGAGCCTTGCTCAGCCCAGGTACCCAAGGGCTTGTGCTGGAGCAGCCCCTCAGCTCAGCACAGGGCAGGGGCAGGAGGAGAAGTGCTGCCTCCCAGTGCAGCCCTGCAGGGCACAGGGAGCAGCATCCCACAGCAGGAATTCCCAGTGGGAACAGGGATAGAAACCCTGCCTGGTGTTATGTACTCTGGATCGCACAGCCTTGGCACACAGAATTTATTCTCCCATCAAGTCCATCCCACTGGTGACTGGTGATGGATTTTGGAGATGAAGAACTTCACAGCAGAGACAACACTTGCCCGTGACAGTGATTCCAGAGGGGTTTGGCATGCAGAGCCTGGTTGTGCCGTGCAGCCTGGCTGAGGGGAGCAGCAGGGCTCCTGGAGAGCCCCCAGAAAGCCACAGGAGCTCAGGGACATGGCTGGGGTCCTGGCAGCTCCAGGGTGGGACAACCTGCCCGCCCTGGGATGAGGAGCTTCCAGGTGGCCCCTGGAGTGTGCCTCTGGCAAGAAGCAGGATAAACCTCTGGTTCCCTGCTCCAGCAGCAACTGTCCCCACCAAACAAAGCAAGGCACGTGTGTCCTCGCTGTCCCTGGCACAGGGAAGGGCTGCTCCAGGCTTCTCCTGCAGCCCCTGCTTGAGGCTGACCCCCACCCACCTCCCACTATAAAATGTGTGCTTTATTGATGTGCAATTGATTCCTCACAGAACCCTGATCCTCACCTGCCACACTACAGGTCCCACAGGGAGGGCTCCTGTTGGCAGATCCATGTGACGCCATGTGGACATGGTGTTGGATTCTTTTAATGCATTGGCCAACATTCCAGTTTCTAGGGCCCTGGAAGTGTTTCTGTAGCTTATGCTGCTGTCAGGGGGAACTGAGGGATGTTTGCTTACAATAGGATGGGGGCTTCAAAAAATATTTCCATGTAACAATACAGAAAACGAGTTTTTCCCAAAGTCTCCTGGGCGAGGGAAAACGACACCGGTCTGCTCTGGCGCGGTCACACCAGACGTGCTGCTCTCTGTGCTCGGATCCCTCGAGGCGCTGGTACCAGAGCACGGATTTCAGTTATCCTTTGGAAATGCCCTTCCCATGTGGTGGCTGCCATCAGCCACACCGATGTCCTCGCTAGCCCACAGTGACACCACGGAGGTGCTGGGGCAGCTGGGCTGCCCTCAGTCCGCGTGGTACCTGCCAAAGTGCCACTTCTGATACGGGTTTGTGGGGTCGCAGGCCTTCACCCGCAGCGCTCGGTACGAGGGATCCACTTCCAGGCACGGCTGCGGGAGGTGCTGGTGCTCGGAGATGATGTGGTCAGTCTGCAGGAGAGAGAGGAGGGCTTAGGGGGCCTGGGCCTTGGGGAGCTCAGGCTTAGGGGGCATTCAGGCTCTGGGCTTCTGCAGCAGCAACAGCAGCAGCAGCAGCAACAGCAGCAGCAGCAGCAGCACTGTCAGCAACAGGAGCAGCAGCAACAGCAGCAGCAGCAGCAGCA
>VWYI01026726.1:3033-117283 GCA_013399455.1 Anthoscopus minutus
TTTTTTTTTTTATTTGAGTTGAGTTGAGTTGAAAAAATAAGCAAGCTGCATGGAAAGGGTGAACATATACCCAGGAAATAGTTCGCTGATAACATAGGAGCCTTCATGTCTGCTGGGTGGTGCCTTAAGTTTTCTTAACAAAGAAGTGAGTGTTAGTTCTTCAAATAAAAGTTACTTTTTGCACTCACATAACTGAGGCTGAGAATTTCCAAGATGAAAAACTTGGCCATTTATTTATTTTTCTTTTTTATTTTTTTGCTTTTTAAAAAGGAATATAATTTGAGTGGGATCTCCTCTCCCTCCAGCAAACCCCTACCCCCCACATTGCCCTCCCCATATTATTAGGATTACAGTATCCCAAAAATCTTTAGTACTGTGAGTAGAGGAAACAGAAATGGCTTTGCATTATTAACTGAACAAAGATTAAGTTATTGGAGGCCTTGAAATAGCTCTTTCTCAACTTTCATTCCTATGAGGCTATCCACATAAAGTTGCTGTTTAGTACAGGGTCAGTGTGATGAAATTTATTTGTTGAGTCTCTTCAGTGCCAAAGATTTTTGCCAACAATCTGATCTACCTGATAGTGGTACTATTTCAAAAATGTCCAGTCAGTAACAGAAATGCTGTATCTGTACAGTTTCAAAAACAGCAGTAGTAAGTGGGATCAGAGCAAAGAAATCAAAACAAAAAAATCTCTCCTTTTAATAAAATAAATGCATATAATGATTACTTAGGCAATTTACAAGCTATTAAGAAGTAAACATTACTTTTTAATTTCACATATCATCCCTGTCCCTAAGCATGTGGAATCTTTTTTATATGACTCCATCGGTGGACCATATTGGGTGTGCTTGTGTCAGCTGCAATATAAAATAATTAACTCCTAGCTGTCCCTTTCAGATAGAAGTTAATTGCAGGGGGAGGGTACAGGACCAAAGAGTTAAGATGGTACAGACTGTGTGTTTTGTATATGGTTCCCATTTTTGTCCTTTTGCTTTATTAGATTTAAAGAGTTCTCTGCCTAACCATTTGCTATACTAAAAAAACCTGCAGTATTGTATATCTATATAAATTATACATAAAATAAAGGCTTAGGAAATGAAGTCTTGCCATTTTAAGTACATATGTTGTAAAACTGTACATGCTTTTATTTAGTCTCCAAACTGCAAGGGAGCTTTGTCTTTCATTTTATTTTTCAAAACCTTTCATTACCAACATCAAATGAAACTATGACAATCTTCTCTTTGTTTAGTCATCTGTGAAATGATTTTATGGCAATGTTTTCCTCTCAGTCAGTATCACATCAGAACCCCTGAGTGTATGGGAGTAGTGCAACTGTGTTAACTATGGGCAATTCAGTTTTCCATTTTGCATTTTATAAGGAATATATATATATATATAGAGGTATAGGAATACCATAAGAAGCTTTCCACTCAGAAGCCTGCCTTTATTTTATTGAAGAGTAGTATGAAACCTTGAGAAAAGTCCATCATACACTTGTCCACCTCTGGAGCTTGGAATGGCTCAGCTTGAAATGACTAAAACCAGCCTTTTCAAAAGCCTCACTGCTCTGACTGCTGTCCTGCACACTCCAAGGTAATGTGATTTGACCATCATGCTTTCTGCTGACATGCAAAAATAAGCCAAAACTGCTAAAAAAACATAAAAACCAAAGGAAAAGTTGACAAATTGCTTTTGTGTTCTCAGTTACATGAAATAAGGCATTTACAAATCACAGGCCTGTTTTCATATGTTGTATTGCAAAATAAATGTCTGGCAGGAAGAAATGTTAGCCATCTGTAGTTTCAAATTTCTACATGCCCAGCATGGTGTACCAGCTGATAACATTATGGCAGCTTCTTGCTCACCTCATCTGGTCAGTGTGCTCTGACCTATTCAGAGGGTGTGTTTTACCTATTGGTTCACCATCACACCGAGGGCTGCTTCTTCATGACTGCCTATTGCATCCAGGCTGCTGTAGCAATCCTGAAAGACAGAGCCATCCTTCTGTAGGAGTCTCACAGCTGTAGCAGAGAATATAATTGTATTTATTAAAGATTAGGGTTAATCCTCACTAGGTGAGCATGGATCCTGCCTGATGGGCATGCTTTTCCCCTTTCTCCCTGGTCCTCAGGTTTTGGCTGTAGGAGATTCTCTTATATTTAAAGATTTCAGAATGGTCATAGAGGCTTTTTAGGTCTGAGATGGTGTTGTCTCAATATAATACAAAACACTTCAAATTGTCAGTACTTCTTGGAAAGAGCAACTCTGGCAGGAATTTTTCAGGCCCAAGCAAAGTAGGCTCTAGTTTAAGAAAAGCAGACTCATGAAGGTAAAATCACAGTGATAATAGTTTGCTCTCTGTCTTTATTGAAAGACATAGGGCTGTGCAAGAGACCAAGCTCCCAGCATTGGTCTTGGGTAGCCATATATTCCCAAGCTGTTGGTGTGTCCTAGTTAGCACCTTGAGATATTTTTCTTCACCCACAGAATGGCAAAATTTGGTGTTGCCTACGTGGCTGAGAATCTTGAAACTTCCCTTTTGTAAGGCTGTACATGTTCAGACATCAGATTTTGAAAGTAAGGTAGAGAATGTGTCAAGTGCCTGCAAGGTGTACTGTAACTTTGTTTAAGACAGGTTAGGATAAAGGGTGGGCCTCATAGTCATGGTTCATGCCAGGACTGCTTGTCATAATAGCAGTATGAGGAACACGTACAGTGCTGTCAGTATTACTTTAGGAATTTAATCAAGGGCCATATGCTGACTCAATCACAAGGGGATGATACAAATCTCTTCTGAGTTCTACTCTCACAGAACTTGTTCTCATTCTTTCCTCCTGGTATATATTGGGGTTTTTTTATGCTAACCACTGAACTCTGATTATATTCTAAATTTTTTTTCTCTTTCTGTAATGTCTTGATTGTCCCATTCTTTATATGTTCTTCTGATTGCAATTAGGAACCAGTAACACTTAATTCAAACTAGTGGTGTCAGAGGATTTGAAAAATCCACATGATAAAATTAATTCACACATCATTTATTCAGATAAATGTCAAAATTAAAAAAAAACCTACAAAACCAGCATTTCAGGAAATCTCAGTTTTTCAGGTTTCTGTATTTTAACGATTAACATTAGAGCAAGATAGCAGAAAATTACTATAAATCTTCAGTTTGACAGTCTTGATATGGACACTGGTAGTTCAAATGCAAGTCATCCAACCCTTCGCCCCTTTGTCTTTATGACAGACTGTTTGGTATTTTCTCCTAAAGATTTATTTATCCTATTGTGTGTTAAGTTTTCCATGCCAAATTCTCTAGGTCTGTTTTCATAATTTACATGATAAGATAAACAGTATTTGTTTGATGAGGAAGGTTAAATTGCCTGCCACTTGCTTTATGCTTTATCTGTTGCTTCAAGTAAGATAAAGCAGATACAGAACATGAATAATATCAGAAATTTATTTTTGTGGAATGCATATTGATGGAGTTTTAAAACAAGTAAGCATTAATTAGTCTTGAGCAAAGGCTATTGGTTTTAACTGTTTAATTCCCCAGCTTCTACTCTCCTTCTTGTAAAAGCTTCTGCAAACAGAGCCACCTTGATCAACATCCTAGACTTGTGCTGAGCCAGTGCTCCAGTCCACTCTAAGGTGAAGCATATTGGAGAGGCTGGATATTTCCTGGTGACCACCTTTGCCTACTCTGCGTGATGAAACCAGGGAAACCGCAGTAGACCTGAGGCATCCGTGGGCAATATAGGAGAAAAGGTAATCTCTTCTGTAACTTGGCTGTAGGCTTCAAACACAGCCCAGGCACAAACAAGCTGGCACCATGGGGCCAGGCATGCTTGTGGATTCACAGCCATCCCACCTGCAGAGGCAGGAGGTCAGCAGCTACTGATTCCTGGACCTATTGCAGCTTGTCAGCTTCCTCCAAGGCTGACAGAGAGCAGCCACAGTCTCGCTGCAGGGAATGGGGATCCAGGCAGAATCAGTGCCACCTTAGAGAGCTGCACAGAAAGGCCATACAAGGAAAATCTTTTGAGAGTCTGAAAGATGAGCTGAGGCTGGTGTCAGATAGGTTGTTCTTTGGTGAATTTGGGATTGTGTTCATATTCTATAGAAGTGGAAAGACAGAGACAGTACACCACCAGATGGGTAAGCATTAGTATTGAACAACAGCTGGAGTATGTTTCTCAGAAGAGATTTGACTTCTGTGAAACTGCAACCCTCCAGAAGGGAAAAGTGTAGGGTGGAATATGGTTTGTTGTGTTATACTCCAGTGGACTTTGATGGGCAGCAAATGAGTATGCGGAACTGTGCCACTAATGTGCAAAAGAACAATAAGTTGGAAAAGCAGATATAAGTAACTCTTAGAGGATTGTGTTCCTCCCTCTCTACATGCCCTTACAGACCACCTCCTTGCATTCTCGAGCACCTCCCCAGAATGATATTACATTTTTTAAAAAAATGGTGAATACTCCAAATCATTGGAAGATAACAGTGTGACATTTCTCATATGAATGGGCTAAAGTTTTGTATCCAGTACAAGAGAAACAAAAGAAACACATGGAGTTTTGTATTCATAGGAGACTATATATCATAATTTGTATTTTTCAGTCTTCATAAAACTGATACACAGAATTAGTTCAGGAGGATATTGTGCACTTTTCCCATTGAAAGGTTTGACATGAGTATTAACAGGAGGAGAAAACTGGGCAGTGGAACAGGATGAGATTTTGAAAACTAGAAAGTAGCATGTTAGGTTATTCAAGTCAGAACCAAACAAATGGTAGTTACCAACTCCAAATACAGCAATGAAGGGCTAAATTTCATTAAAAATAAAACAAACCAAAAAACCTCCATGCAGCTGTCTGTTGATAATTGATCATTTCAAGACTGCAGTTTCAAAATATTTAAGGGAGCCTTGCCCTTGTCCTGGCAGAAATCAGGTTTTTACTTAGTTGTATATTTCTCACACTGATTTATTGCACTGCAATTACTGTAGCTTGGCATGTATGTAGCTGAAGGCCATGTTTAGAATTATAGTGTTTACATGTTTTTTTTAATTAATTTTGTGCTAAGATCATTTAGAGGTACTTGGCCTGGATACCTTCACAACAGAAGACTTCATTTGTCCATGTGATACTTCCTGGTAAAAGAATAATTAGATAAATAAACAAGAGCAGACAAAAAAAAATAAAATAAAAAAGAAAGAAAAAAGGAAAAAAACAAAACAAAACAAAAAAACCTGCCAAACACCAGGCAAGTTTTCATACTGGCATTCCTTTCTAAGTTATCATCATCATCAGACATCCCCTCAAGTCCTGCCATGGTATTGTTGATTTTGTATTATGAGAACAAGACAAGTGCCTGGAGGTGCTGCAGATAGCATAGCTGGATTAAGGAGGCCTTAAATTGTGGCAGCAATTTCCATTAGATTTTTTTTAATTACCACATGGATCATGCCAAGAAACTGTTGCAAAATATGGATAGTTTGATTTGTTTCATGTCTCCAGGGTGTGTTGTAAAATGGGAATCTGGGATTATTACCTTTAAAAAATAGTAACTGTCACAGACAGACTAACACATGATGCTCTCAGTGCCAGTGGTACTCTGCTAGGTCAAGAAAACTGACTGGTGATCCAGCCTCTAGTTTTTTAGCAGATAGAGGGACTTTCTTCTCATTTGCTAATTTCTTTCTCCTGAAGAAGCCCATTTTTGACATATTCATTTTAGCAAGATGCAGTCATCTTCTAAGGTGTCCCATGTCCCACTGCCACTTCATAAGGGAAGTAGAATACATTACACTTTCAAGGGGACATGGACTCCACCCTGAACTGAAGAAACATGCATATCAGCAGGAAGGCAGCTGAGATTTCCCAGAAACCAAACCCCGTATGTTGTCTCTTCCTCCACTATATTGTGGTGGGCAAATACAGCTGGGAAGCTGAGGTATTTTTTAAATTGCATCTTTAAAACCTTTGAAACTTTAAAACAATCCAGACTACATGGAGACATCTGCTTGCTTACCATTCAATGAGTCATGACTCAGTGTTGTTTTGGTTTTCCAGTGTGAGAATTTTGATTTATCAAGATTTTTGACCCTGTCACTGGACATTAAAATTAAAAAGGATACATATTTAAGGATTATTTTGTCAGGGTTTTGTCATTTAGCTGTAGATTGGGTCCTGTTAAAAGGTTTTAAATGCTTCACATCTGCTGTGCCATAGCAGAGAAAAACAGAGCTTTGTCTGGAGTTTAAAGTGTGGTTACAGTCAAAAAAGTGACTGTGAAAATGGCATGTTCTTAGTCAACAGATCCGTTCCCCATGTTTATTACCACTTTCATATGCATGCTTGACTTGTGAGAGTGTCTGTCATTACATTTCAATCCCTTTGCCCGTGGAGTGCCTGGAGTCCTATGGGGAGAAACTATGGAATGCTTTCTTGTACATCACAAATGGATTCCTCAGTGAAATCCCAGCATCAAAATCTTTTTCCAGAGAGAGGGTGCATGAGACAACCTAACTTTCAGAGACATGGCTGATGGCATAATACTGGTTAACCTTGCTTCCGTTTCCCTTCTTCTTCACATGCCTAAAAAGAAACAAACCCCAGCCCAAAACCAAGCACACGTACCATCTTTTTTAGTTTCAAACCAAATAAATTTGATCTGGAAGTCATTGAGAAACAGTAAACATGAAACCCTACCGTGACATATTTACGGAGTGATATATTCAGAAAATGACCGCACTTAAATAAAATAAGTTCAAAGACCAGTAATCAAAACCAAATATGGTCAGTCCATCTTCCAAAGAAAAAACCACAAAACCCCCAAAAAACACCAAAAAAAACCCCATGAAATTAGTATTTCTTGAGTTGGATTGATACTTTTTTATGAGTGATAGCAAGCAAATGATAAACTGGTGGGATTTGAAGTAGAAAAATTAGCATCAGAAGAACAAAACACTTAGGTGAACAAAAAGCCTGAGGCAAAATTTATGTATTGGCTTTCATAGTTTATGTTATTACTGTTCTAGAAGAACTAAGCAGAGACTATCCCCTCTCTTCTCCTCCTTGGACTGCTTTAAGAGTTTGTAACACAGTAGTGAGCAAATCACTGCCATAATTCAATCCTAGCACTTTTCCTCTGTTACAACTGGCCAGCCCAGCTGAGGTTGCAAACTCATTTTTCCTAAGTCATTTTTCTCATCTGCGTACTCCTGAACTGCACTGTCTCACGGGGATAGGGTGAGTGGGCAATCCCAGAGGTAAGTAGATGTGCTTTGGTTTGGGCTGTCTGCGTTTACTGATGTCAGGTAATGTTTTAGTCCCTCACATTCTTGCAAACTGTGAACTGTATGAGAGGTGATGTGTAGAAGGGTGAAAGTTTTATCTCTGGAACTTTCCAAGTGAATTTCCACATGTGGAAAAGCTGGAAGAAGCTGTAAATTTGAGATACTTACATTCACTTAAGTCCTTTAAACTTTCTTCTGAGTCCCTTTCTATATCCTATTAGGTGACCAAATTTGAAAGCCTCTTTTCTATGCTGAAATGCTACTGATTTATCAACTTGTGTATTTTGAAGTGAGTGGGGAAGAAGGAGGAGACTAACAATTTTGATTAATAACTTTCATATTTCTTTCTTTAGGAATTATTACTCTTCAGCTGCCATGTGTTCTTTCCTACAATATTTCACTTGCACTTGTTCTGTTTTCTTCCTGTCATGGAACTCTCAGTGGAAAGTACTATGTCATGTAAATAATATACACATGACAGTCTATTATGTTGTGAGGTTATTAATCCCCATAGAGTTGAGAGCTTTCTGTTTTGCCTTAATGTAAAATCCATAAGCATGTTCCCACACTAAAAAACTTTCAGACTGGTATTTCAAAAAGCTTAGAAAAGATCTTTGTGAGATTTCCTGAGAAATTTTAAGAAAGTTAAAAACCTGCTGATAAACTTTGAGATGCAGATTAGGATTCAGATGGGCTTCACTTTTAGCTCTGCATAACTGCTCACAGATATTTAAAAATTACTGAAGCCCCTGCTGTTTCTAAGTTTGGTGTGTGTTAATGAAGCCTTGAAGAAATCAGTTTTAATTGCAGATGGCACCAAAACAAGTTGTCCCTCTCAGGAACAGTGAAATATTAATGTAGGGACTTGGAATCAAGCCATCATTGAGTACAAAAGAGGTGTTCCCAAGGCCTCATATCTATACATAAGTAATGTCTAATTCCTGCCTCCTTTACTATTTATCTTTACTAAATTCTTCACAAAGCTGCTAAGTTAGAAATGCATGTGTACTTGCACAGAGTTTTCTTCTTGAGCTGGAATTTTCCTGAGAGAAGGTCTAAGTTATACCTATTTTATTGTAAATGCACAAATTTGGAGATTCAGAGTGTTGTAGATAGACAAAATCAAGTGAGATTCTTTTGCTGAGGACTTTTTCTACCCCGGGCTTCTACTTTCTGACTGCTTCTAGAAAGTTTTGCTGTTCTAAAGTGGAAAAGAGTCCTTTTTTTCCTGAAGTGGAATTTTCCTTTTCCCCTATACTTCCTCTCCCTTTATTTTTATAATCACTGAACAGTTCACCCTTTAAAAAAAAATTAAATGTGATCACCTGCACCTAGAGGCTCAGAAAATATAATCCTAGTGATAGCTGTCTGAGAGATCTATCATTGTCTGGAAGCAAGAGCTGTGCTATTGACTTCTGTTATCATTTTTGAAGCAGTTCCTTTTTCTGCAGGATCTATATGTTATGAATCATAAAGTTTGTTATCAACTAACAACCATTATTTGATAACAGTAACAGAGTTACAGTCTCTCCCTGAATGAAATAATTCCAGAGAAGTAAAACGAAAAGCCTGCAAAGCAGAAAACTGAACAGCCCATTTAATGGAGACTTGGAAAAAAGAAAACAAAATTACTTGCATAAAGGTTAAATTGAAGGAACCAGTAAATTTGCAGGCTGTGAAATATCTTTTTTTCAAATACATGTGATGCCCCATAATCTCTTAATAATTCTTTGGCAAGAAAACAGTTCATTGTCAAAAGGCCTGGATTGCCCTTTGTCTCTTCCATCCTATGCATCTTCTAGCTCTAAAAATCCTTGCAGCAAGGGAGGTCAGGCAAAGTGGTGGAAAACCTACAGTATTCTCTTTGGAGGTCAGCAGGCTCATGCTGTTAACCCCAAAGTATTAATATAGACTGTGAAATAGGCTCCAGTGACTCACCTGTTTCCCTGCAGGTTGTCACTGAGGCACTGGCAGTCTCTCTTGCCATGTTTGTTCTCCCATGTACAACACACAGGTAAACCAGCTCAGGGCTATGGAAGCATCATGACTTGACAGTCTATTCTGATCATACCAAGCAATCTCTTTGACAGCTTATTCTGAACATACCAAGCAATCTCTTCAACACCTCATCTACACCATGCTGAATTCAACTTGAGAAAATAAGTTGGGAAGCTGAGCAACAAACATATTTTCAAGACTACTGAATCAGAGGGCAAATGCCTGAGTACAAGAAGCATCACACAAATAACAGTGAGAAAGTCATGTCCAAGCTGCTGGAGTGATCTTTGTAAAAACTGAAGCTCACATCCCTGTGTTTTACAAAGATCACACAGAAACCAACACCACAGTGGATCTTAAAGATCAATTACATGTGTGGTTTACCTCCCAAGGTCTTCCCCAGTATTATTATCTCTAACAAAGGGTCCAGTGTTATAACAGCAGTCAGTGTTGGCTAAATTACTTGAATGCTATTAATAAAAGTGTCTTCCTCCCTGGATTACAATCTAAAAGATTTGACTATTTATTTATTTCTATTAAAACTGTAGTAAAATTATAAATGGCCCTTATAGTACCAGTAGCTCCAATACATAAATTGTATGCCATTAGCTGTAAACAAAACAGAAGAAAAATTTTGAAAATTTTAATAAGAGTATTTACAGTTCATATCAATTAGGCATTGATGTGGTGTCATATCAAATGTGGTGTCATTTTGGTTTTGTTAGGTTTGGGCTTTTTTTGCTTTCACATTTTCACCTCTCTAATGAGGAGGAAGTTGGTGCTGCAAATACTGGCATCAACACCTACTCTAAGTGTAAATGTGTAAATGCCCTCTCTGTGGACACATGTTAGCATTTCTAATGGCAGAAACAGTATGAATTCTGCATTGACCTGAATTTTGCAATTTTCTTCTTCTTAACAGCATGAGATCTTCAGGAAAGTCCTGCTGGAGAATATTTTTCTACTTCTGACACCATCTGGTAAATTTGATTTTGGTATATTGCATAGCTACTCCTGTCATACTCTTCATACTCTCAATTTTTTCATTCCAACATTCCTGTACACAGTGCTGTCCAATGCTCATGCAAGCAGACTGGTATTTTTTCTTTTTTATTGGATTACTAAGCACGCCACTGAGTATGTTTACTAAGGAAGGAAAGCCTGACATGAACCTGATAGATTAATAGAGAACTGGTCCCAGATTTTTTAAGAGAGTCTGGAGGGGTTTAATATTCCAGAATTTCATCTCTGGTGAATAATGCACTGAACTTTAATTGATTCCTGCGCTGTGTCTTTGACTGATGAAAGGGACACTTCTCAAAGAAAAGCAGCCATCAAAAGTTTCACGTATGTATGCACAAATGGCCTTGGGATGGTTGCAGTGAGACTTCAGATCCTGCCCTGGTTCCATGCTGACCTCCAATTAAATGTTTTACCAAATACCATCAGCCAGTTACACCCTGATTAATATTCCTTACCTCAGACTGTATGTAAAACAGGTTTTGAGTAATATGGGGAAAAAGTTCAATCTCGTTTCAAAGTAACATTAAAATCCTTTATTCTTGAGTTAAAACAAATTCATGGAAAGCTAACTTGTCAGCTTTAGAAGATACATCTTTATTGAACTGGATAGAAATAAATAACCTTTTATTTACTCTTAGTGGTTTTTGTATTTGAGAGACAAAGGTTAAAAAATGTATTCATCTCTCTGTTGCAGCTGGGTATCCTTAAGAGTTTGGTCATATATTATAGCCTCTTCTGATAACATCCTCTCACTGGTTTAGAGATCTAATTTTTATTTTAGATTGCTTATCTTTGTAAGGAGACAAGCATTAAGTAACTGGTATGTCAGTACCTGTCAGTCTTCAGAACTCTTTGCTTTCTGCTCTTCACCATCCTTCACTCTTCCTGCCACAAATTTTGTTATTTAAGTCGTGGTCGTGTTCAGCCAGGCTTGGCAAGCAAATAGACATCTCAAAGATGGGTCTGTCTGTGCAGATTTCTGGGGATGATCAGTTGAGTTGGTTAGTGAGCTCTAAAGGAAGACGCAGTAAGGATGAAGCAGGAAGAACAGGTGTGATCTCTGACAAGGCTTTCAGACCCCACTTCCTCTCTGGATAAGTGACATGCTCTCTCTGGTGGACAAGAGACACCATCTAGGATGTTGGTGACAAAATAGGAGGGAAGTGGGTCAATGCAAGGGGAAATTCTTCATGAGACAAAAGGGACACATATGTAAGGATGCAGATTTCATTAGTTCAGCTGTACCAGAATGACTTTAAAGTACCTCTAAAATTGACATAGGTCCTAAGTTCTTGAGAGTTCTTCTTTTTTTCCCTGCAAGATACTCAACTGCTGGTTTTGCTTTTGTGCACAGATATATATTTCATCTAGTTAATTTTCCTTTACCCATATGAGGGCTATTAGCACAATACATACTTTGACTCAGTAGTTCCATCTGAGAGGCATGTATTTTTCTGTCAACAAGAAAAACAGTAGAATTCAAAACAGATCGGTTCTTCAGGATCACATTTTTTAAAATATACAGTGCTTTTGATTTTATGAATGAAAGACACATGTTAAAATGACATTTTAAAGGCAGCTAGTGTAAGGTTTGGGAAATGAGTCAGGACAATGATTTGAGAAAATAACATCAATCTGTAAGCAAGCCATTTTCAC
The DNA here is from genome assembly GCA_013399455.1 of Anthoscopus minutus. Classification (NCBI taxonomy): domain Eukaryota; kingdom Metazoa; phylum Chordata; class Aves; order Passeriformes; family Paridae; genus Anthoscopus; species Anthoscopus minutus. The sequence continues at coordinate 15,011 of VWYI01026726.1, forward strand.
CATATACCAGTGCTTCTCAGTGACTGAAAATCCAAGAGGTAACACATCCACTGAGATTTACTGAAACACTCCCATTTCTAGTAATATCACAAGAAAAAACAAAAAAAAAGTCATGTAGCACCGTTAGCCTTGTGATGTCAGAAGTGGTGCCATATGTCATTTTAGGAAGAACTGCCAGTCAGTATTTGTACCCTGTCTATTATTTTTGTTTAAAATGATTTAAACTCATTCCCTACAGACAGAAATCTTCACAACAGATTGTTACTACTTTGTTATTTTCTAGAGGTTTTTCTTCTTCAAAGCTACAATATAATGATGAGATTTTCACCCAAGACAAATTTTCATTATTCTGTTCTCCTCGAGTTAATGATTTTACATTCTGGACATGAGATAGTTACTGTCTGTTGTGAACATGAATCTTGTACAGATGAGCAGTTATTCACTGGGAAATGGATAGACTGATAGAGTAATATGTAAAAAGTCAAAAGTCTGGTGTACAATTTGCTGTGGAAATTTGTTTCTCCACCTGAACCTTTCAGAACCTGCTGTCGTTTCTAGTAATGATAAAATGGTGAATTTTTGCTTCTTTCCTTTTTGGCAAAAGTCTTTATGATTTTCTATACTTGTTTGTTATGAAGTATTTTATGCAGTGAATTATTTTTTTATACCTCAAACAAAATATTTGCTATATTTCCTAATTTAGCCATAGTGAAAGTTCCTTAACTTGTTAAAAAAGAAACTCCCTGCCTACTAGTGACTTTTTATTTACTGTCTGCTGGTACTTATCTTAAGATTCAGTTCTGACTTTACTTAAGAATCTTAGTGTTCTAATTGGCAACCAGAAAACAGCCCAAGTTTTAAAAAGAGACTAGTTATATAAAGATGGGTCATACTTGGGATACACAGTTCAAAGCATTCTCAAAGAAGCAGGGCTTTTGGAAGGTATTGTCCCTTAGGAATTTTCCATCCTTTTCAAATCAAGCATAAGACTCTAGCTGTGTTTGAAAATTAAACCAATGGTCCCAATTGCAGCTGGAGGCAGACTTCCCAAAAATTTCACAAGGAGCTTTTGAGTTGCTTTTGGGTTTTTTTGCTGGATACTATAGGATCAGGATATTCTATCTCTTCATAAGCTTCTGAGTACTGGAAGTTTTTGTAAAGTAAGGTATGAATTCCAAGCTTTTTTTTCTTTAATCTTTATATGAGGTGATTGAGAGATAAGAGTGCAAGGGGAAAAAATAGTATAATTCATAAAATAGTTACTTTTGGAGCAGATATATCATCCTTATTGTTGAAATCCTATTTTAATGTAGTGGACTGCTGTTCTATTCTGTGCCGTGTGATTGTATGGTGTTGATTCAATCCCTGTGTCCACTTGAGTTTGACGCTAATTGGCTGTAATTGCATAATTTACAGATGATTACTGAGAAATTCTCTACTGGTCTAGCAAAGACCTTCTACATTTCTGGGCTCTGTAGTATCAGACCATTATTCTTGTGGTCTTCAGTATTTCACAATCACATTAGCTTGGCAAATGCCCAAAAACATATTTAGTCATGAACTCATTACTGATACAACAGGCAACACAGGGCATGAAGCACAATGCTGCCCACAGCATTCCTCAATAATGTGCTCTGGAATGCTTATCTTAGATTCCAACTTGTTATTACTTTGGCACACTTAAATAAATGGACTTGTCAACAAATAACAATCAGGAGCAACAGGCAACGTTTCATTTAAGTTATGTCATTGCCCATCAGATTTCATTGTCCATACGTGAAATGCATTTTGTTCTAGGGAAATAAGAAACATGGGGAAAAAACAATAAATTTTTATTAGTGCTTGACACTAATTAATGTGTTTGATGAGTAAAGGAAGCAATGATACCAATTTAACATAGCAGCATTATGGTAGCCAAGACCAGTAGCTTCTACTCCATATATTACCAGTGAGTCAGTGCTTCATTTATCCAAACTGCAGCTTGCCACCAATATAATCCTTTGACCCCAGTTTTTGTGCAAATCAGCACTAGGTGGCCATCCAGAATTTCAGAGGCAGAATTTAAGAAACAGTCATAAAAAGCATGCTTATGATGTCTCTGTGCTTCTTTGCATCCTTTTCTAAATTATGCAGAAAAAAACCTTCATTTTTGTACGCATTTTGGAACCTGCTTTATTCCAATTTACTGGAGTGCATGTTGGTAATATGGACTGGCATGCTCTTCATATCTATTGTGAAACAAGTAGACTACAGAAAGAGTGCTAGTTTCCTTTTTCATATGGTTTAGAGATTTAAAGATTTTGGTGGGATTAACAGTCTGAGATTTAAAGTGGGCTTTCACTATATTTTATGCTTTAGGAAGAACTATTCCAGTCATAGGATCCATGTGTGTGGGAAGAGCGTGGGAAGGGGTGTGTGCATAACTGAGGGCCTTCTGAAAAGAGCAAGAGCAGTTCTTTCTTGGTTTACACTATTTTAAAGAATACGGTGCGGTTTTAGGGCTTTCTTTTAAAATACATATGAGTACTTCTACTCTGGGCACTGGGAAAGGCACATAGAAGGGTTAAGACATTGCAAATGGTACAATCAGAGAGAAGGCGTAAGTGGGAAGTAGATAAGGCAGAGACAGTACTGCTGATCATGAGGGTTGTGCAGTGTCATCAGTTACAAGACAAACCTATAAAATGGGCAATCTGTGAGATGTCCCTCTTTTTCTGTTACAAGAAGTTACCTCCAAGTGCAAAAAATACTAGCAGCAAGAACTATTCTGGTATGTCCAAATAGATGCTGTATCCTGATACATCCAAATATATGCTTCCAAAATAAAAGGCAGTGTAATTCAATATTTTATTGCTAGCATGGTACTATTGCTACTTAGCAAGGCAGTCACTTTCTTTGTCTTGTATTTTAAGTGTTCCTGCATTGCTATTCTTGGAGGCTTTGCTTCCAAATGATACCAATTTTCCACTGAATCTCTTTTTATGGCCAGTCCACTGCTGAAAGGAAGATTGACATTTTCAGCTATGCTGGGTATTTCCCATTGTAACAACCTAGTGTTTCCATAGAAATCCTTCAAAGTGTTTTAATAGAACCTGATTTAAAAAGGAGTTTTGTTGACACATTTATTCTGCCAGGTTTTTAACAACTTGATTAATGTCTCCTCAATATTCACTTATTTTACAAAACAAAAGCAAAAATGTAGAAAATATACATGCTGCTGCCACAGCATTTTCACTTCCAATTTCCAGGACCCTTGAATTTGTTACTCCTTTCTCTTTTTTTCTTCCTCATCACCCCTCAAAACGATCATCATTTTGTCCCTGAAAGCCCTTTTCTACATAAAATTAGCACTAGAAAATCTACAGTGGCGACAAAAGCCCCTTAAATCAGACACTAAGCATTTTATGATTCATCAGAAACTCTCTATGCCTCTGAATCAAGTTGCTTACTAAATGGTGGCTGCATCATGGGCAGAGCAAAATGTGAGTAACCCATGTCACGCATTGTCAGAACTTTTGGAGCCCGTTGGAGATACCCACGTTGAGCTGAATACATTTTGTTTTAAGGGGGTGTTGATTTAAATGTTGGATGATTCACTGCCTCCTGCTGTCTCCTGCAGTGTGGGCATAATAGTCGCACATTTGAATGCAATGCTTTTTAATTGCTTTCATTTAATGTCCATCCTCCTCATCTATGCCACAGCATGATGCCAGTTACCTTGTGAAATGTTCAGCTACTCTGTTCCACACTCACTCCTTATCAGGCTCCAAAGTTGTACTCCAAACTTCCTAGGAGTCATAATTCTAGCTTTCAGCATAGTTGTTATTCCTGCAAGGTATTATTACATATAGCCATGTGAATCCTTCTCATGCCTCTCCTGCGTTTGCTCTGTTCACATTAAAATAAGAATTAGCTGTCTCTAGTTGTTAAGTATGAACAGAAATAGATAATGCTGGTAATGACACATATTAATTTGTTTTTTAATTAGATGTTCTGGCATCTGGAAATGAGGTTTTGGTGAGTCTGATGATGATCAATGCGCTTTCTATATGATCAGCTGACCTATTTGTTCATGACAGCAATAAATTATTATGGGCATAAGTGTTTGCTCATGAACCTGAAGGATGATTTGAGTTTTAGCAAAAGTAAGTGAGTTCCCATTTTTTGTACCCATTATGTAATTTCAAAGATTTCAGACTAGTAAACTGCTAACCAAAAATCCCTTAATCTGCCAGGCCCTACAATGCCTTCAGCCAATGACACATGAATAGACTCCTTAACTAAGCATCTATCTGTTTATTCATCTTAAAATGTTATTCGCATTTCTTACTGCCTCCAATTATTCTGCATTATACACATTTTGAGATAAATTTATTGGTGTTCTAGTATAGTTATTTAGTGTCTGTTCAGATGTCTCCTCTAAGTATTTTGCAAATGCCTCAGACAGAAAGGTATATCTAAAATGGCACTAGATGGCTATACTTAAGCACCTGAATTTCATTCCATATTACTTTTCAGTCGACATTTTCCTCACTAAACGCTATAAATCAGGTAAGTATAGGGCTCCTTAAGTGCATCTTCAAATAGCTTGTGATAGGTAATAAACTACCTCTGCTACTTGAATTCCATTTCTATTGGAGCAAAAGAGAACCTTTTTATAGCTTGCATGTCACTGGATCACACTTGTTTGACTACCCTGTATTTTCAATGTTATCAGAATGAATTGGTGTGATTTGAACATTTACCCTTCTCTCTGTGGAGATTGGCTTCTGCCTATCAGTTGCTAAATTCTGTTCAGTGTACGTCGGAGACCAAAACTGCAGCTGACACCCATGATGAGGAGTGTTCTGTGCATGTCCCTGGAAAGACAGTATTTGAATTTCTTACTGTCACTTGAGTAAAGTGTCACTATTGCCAGGGGACTTCTGTAAGAGTAACAAGCCTACCAAATACCATGCAATCACTCTCTAAATAACACCTTCATGTCACTCATTTGGCGTTTTCTCCATATGTCTTGCTTTGAAGGCTCAGCAGCAGTGATTAAATATATGGACTGCTTCTTAGCTGCAGGTAAACTAAACAATTTATGAGGAAGCTATGTGAGAGAAAGTACAAAGTAGGAAAGCCTGAAAAACATGGAGGAAAAATAAGAGTGTGACATCAGTGGAGAACACTGACAGCAGATGCAGATCTGAAGAAAGGCCAATCCATTGTGGTTTCTTAGAAAACCAGGCCAGCAAATTTATGGAGCCATTATGTTTAGAAAACCAGGGAACAAATAAGTAGGTGAAGGATAAGATATTGCACCTCCATTCCTGTTAAAGCAATTTTGCCTATTTAAATATTGAGTAATACAATCTTGTCTTATACATGAACCCAAGAATGAAGCCTTTTAAAACTCTGATATTATAAACAAATGCTCAATGAATTGTAGCAAGTGAATGGTATTGTAATATGTAGTGGTTATGAGAGCTTGCAGAAACTGCCTTAGGGTCTGCTGTGTTCTCTTACAGTTATGCTGCTGCTAAAATTCTTTATTTGGGGGATAGAAACAGCTCATTAAATTAAGTGCAGCTTCTTCAAGATTTGACAGAACATAATGAAGTTAATAGTGATTTGGATTAAGGAAATTTTGATACTGATATTTTTGCTCTGACTGTTGGCATATATTGAATGACTGGATAATTTCTTTGCAATGAATAATGGATAATTTTGTCTAGCATACTGTAACATTATGCAAATTCATCACGCACAGCAGCGGTACAAACTTTGCTTTTCCCTCTTGTTACATCTGGCCTGTGCTGAAATACAAAAGACTGAATTCAGAGAAGAGGAGTAGAGTTGTCCAGGGTTTCTGTGCTTTGTAACAGCTTTGCCATTAAGACCTGTTTAAATACTGAAGTTTTAGGACTCTTTGTCAGGTTTCCTGCATTCAGATCAGCATGGCATGCAAGCTTTGCCTCCCTTTTGTTATTTAAGCAAAATTAAAGTCATGTTTAGTATCAGTACACAAACTTGCTTCAGCTGAACTACAAGCATAGTGATAGTTAAAGCCTAATATCTCATAACACAGCCTGTGAATCTGAACATGCCATGAATTTTGCTATGCCTTGAATCATATTGCTGCAGAACTTACAAGAATTTTAATGCTTTCCAATGGCATCATTACTGAAGAGTGTTTTTATATTGGTGAAAACACACACTAGCAGTGTGGAGGATTGTTGAATTATACAAAAATATTGGGAGTGGAGAGCATATTGATTTATTTTTTTTGCTTGGGGAAAGATGATTTTGCACAATTTCAAATGAGCTATCCAGAGATGAATAGAAAGAAAAAACACTTATCCCCAAAAAGCCTATTCACATGAAAGCTGTAATTTGGAAGCTCTGAGGAATGTCAGTAGTGACTATACTGTGAAAGTGCAGAATTTTCAGGCCTCTCCTATTCACGGTGTGGGAACTCAAGCTTAGTGGAAGCTATTCCCCACAGAAAGGGAGAAGAATGGATCCAGCCACTAACTGGGATAATTAGATCCTTTCCTGTACTACTTCATGGACTTACACATTTGACTGACCACATAAATGTTTCACCAAATATATAAAAATGGCTTTGTAAATTTGATGGTTAGACAAACCCTGCTGACTTTAAGCTAAAAGCAGGATGTGCATTTTCATATGTGGATTGCCACAAAGTTCTCTGAGGGTCTCACATGGAACAATTGCTTTCTGGAGTGTGCAGCACCCTGCCACAGAAATCAAAGTATGCACTGGAAGTGCAGCATCTTCAAATATAGACAGATAGCATGTTAAGTATTTCTGCTTCATACAATGCTGAGAATGCTGATGCTATAGGTCTACTAGCTGACTTGCAATCTCAGTAGCTAGGAGGAATATAGAAAATAAATCATCTGGAGAGGGAAGAAGAGAGAAGATGGGAGCTGGGTAATTGTACTGTTTGCTGAAGGAAATGATACTTTTGTTTGCATAGAACAGGTAGATAGACCTTGTGCTACCCCTGCTTTCTTCCAGGAGAGTCAATTACTGCCAGGGATTTACTGGGTAGTCAGGGGCCAAGGTTCTGGCTGCCAGGAGCTGAATGGAAGGAAAAGGCTTGAGAATTGACCAGTAAACTTTGTTCCTGAAAGATTATATAAATGAGAGCTGTGCATTGAATTTTAAGCCCTCCAGCCTCTCTAGGAATTACATGTGTCTCCTCCTACACAGTGCAATGCTAAAAAGGCTTCTGGGGAAGGGGAAAAGGCTGTCTCTTCAGTTTCCTCATACTTCCCTTCAAGGGATTTATTACTTTCAGATGCTGTTTATCTTCAATGTGTGTAATCCCACTCTTCAGCATAGCTCTGTCCTTTACTCTACAGGATTCAGTTCTTGTCAAGCCTTGTGTGCTACAATGGGCCAAGACCGTTTTAGGAATCTTTTCCTTGTGTTGAATCACAGGCTCTACATAAGCCTCAAACAAGCACAGGAGCTCTTTGGCTGTGTCCTTTTAGGTCTGCATATCTGTTTCATACTCCTGTTACTGTATCTCTTTCCTTCTGAGATGCCTATAAAGTCATTGCTGTAAGAAGGATGATGGTGTAAAGAGAAGCATGTGGTATGGCAGATTATATTCTTCACATCTATTGTATGTTACTGCAGATGTGTTAGCTTTCTGTACAATGTGTTTTACTTGCACCTCCTTTTTTTTTTTTTTTGCTTTCTTGCCCTGAAGTGGCTAATTTATGGTGTTTTTAAATAATTGGTGTAAATATAAGAGTACATGAGACATTTTGCAGTACTTGTGAAACCCCTCCCAAGTCCATCTGTCCTTTGCAGTTGTTCCAAGCCACAGAAAGGGGTAGGTACCTGTGCCTGTGTATGTATACGTAATTATGTACATATATATAGCTTAATAATAATCAAACCTATACTTTTTTCATTAAATTGTACTGAAAAACTGTCTCAAATACATCATGGTTTCAATACAGGATTTTTTTTTTTACCTTTCACTAAAATTAAAAACAAAAAAGAAGGTACGATGCAAAGTTGCAGAGGGTGCTGAAGAAATCTGTAGTGGATGTCGTGCAGAAAAGCACTGCTTCTTGAACTGAGTTAGTTATGAGAATGAAAGGAAAATAAATAAGGACTGAAAATGGGCAGTACCTACTTTTCTTTTTGCAGTAACTTGTGATGTCAGAATTTCTTCTTAATGTCCTATTCTTCTCATTCTCCCCCTCCAGATGTATCCTCCTCCCTATAAATAGTACATAAATGAAATTTTTTTGTTATATATAAATCAGAAGGTGAGCAAACCTCTGCTTATAGTGTGGCAGTTGGATGTGTTTGGAAAACTGAAAAATTTGTATTCAGATATTTCTTGGTCCTTTTTTGAAATCCATAATATAAATAGCCAAGCCTCTCCAATATTTCAGATACTTAAATCAGAGAGTTGCAGCTGTGCTGAAATGTTTATTGAAAACAGAAGCCATTTTCCCACTGAAATTTTACTGCCGATGAAAAGTATTGCCACTTTTTTCATCAGACCTAATGCTGTTTTGTATAAAATTAAATGAACAGCATAATAATGACTATTTGATGGATTGTTAAACATTATTTAATAAGTTGTCTCAGCTGGTCAAGATTTTGAAGTTTTGGGGTTTTTGTGTGAATGTGTGTGTGTGTGTGTGCACGTGTGTTTTTAGTAAGAAGATTGTAAACTCCTGTTGAGGCCATGCTTTAATTCAACTAGTGACATTTTGGGGATAAGACCTGAGCATAATTTAAATTAATACCCATTTTTTCATTGTTGTGGATGAGACAACACGTCTAGATTGATTCTTCCACCACTAAGCTACGCTGTCTGAATCTAGTGTTTCATTTCATTCTGTGATTCTGTGATATTCCTAGCTCTTTATCATCTAAGGAATGCCATTTCAATACTTGTATGTGAACTCATGTGCAGCTTTATTTTCTTTATGTGCAAAAATGTGATGTGCAAGGGCTATGTGAGCCCCAGTTATGGACAATAATTTAGGATGTCTCCACTGAAGTATTCTAATATATTTGTGGAGTTTCTTGATATTTCTTTATATCTGAATAGCATACAATGAACTACAGTCTGTTTCCCTCCAGATAAATGATGGAAGTGCAAATAGCAATTTTGAGATTTGTTTTAATCAGACAATTAAAATACGCGCTGTTTTAAATTCTGTTGTTATTGTGCTTTTAATCGTGATACTTCTTGTTTCAGTTTTCCTCCCATAATGTTGTAGTCGAATGAAGTTTGGAAATGCAGAGAGAGAATAACAAGAATTATATAAATAACTAAAGAGGTGAGGAGAGAAAAGGGAAAGAACACTTAAAAGAATCCAAGGGGAAAAGGAATCCATGTGCAGTTTGATTTTAAGGTGAGGTATTAATCTGTTCTTAATTTATCTACACTAATACAATCTTCCCTATCCAGCTCATCATCTCCTGATGAATAATGCATGGATAAATATTGCTAGCTATGAATGCAAAAGTAGTTTATAATTCCCCAGAAAGGTTTTATTAATAGTACAGTGTTAACCACCTTGGTCTGAGTCATAACTAATTGTTACCGTATATTTGTGAAACCCAAGGAAATGAAGACAAGAGGAGGCAGAAGACAGGAAAAAAATCCAACTCTGGAGTTAGTAGTACTAAAATAATAAGTTCTTTTTAGTCTGAGCAGGAAGCTGGTAAACTTGTTAATGTAGTTGTTCTTTAAAATAGTCTTTTAGATGATTAAGTTAGAAATCTTCACTATGCTATTAACATAAACCACCTGAATTTTTGGAAGGAAGTCCAATAGAAATAGAGTTATAATATCCAGAAGCCTCTGTAATGGCATGCTAAGTTTTCCATTGAATGGTTTCAGCCCTCATATTTCCTTTTCACTTTTAAAATAAAGGAGAGGTGAGCACATTTGACATATCTATTTATTGCTTCACAACCTATTAAAGAGAATGATACCAGTTTAAGAAAGAAATCTAATTAGTAACCTCAAGTTACATTATACACACACCACTAACATTGTGCTTCACACTGTGTCCAAAAAGCTCACATTGAAAGGTGGATCACTAACAGAACCAGAAGTGAAACCTGAATGTGCAAAATATTACTCAAACTTCCTCTGTTCCTTCATCAGTGTGCAAACTTTGTAGAAGAAAAAGTCCAAGAGAGGTCTGGTAACAAAACAATTTTTCTCTGAATATAGTTGAATGGATTGGACAGGAGAGAAATCCTGGTAAACAGTGAAAAGCACTAGTAAATAAATATAAATTCAATGCTCTGAACTCCTCTGAACCCTGACAGTGGCAATTCATTCCCAAAGAATACTTATTTGTCATTCCACCCACTGCTGTGCTATAGCTGACACTGAAAACATATTAGGAAAGTGTATGTAATGTTCAAGGCATCTTCAGACTCTTTCAGATCTGGAAAATCCAGACTGGTTGCTCAACCACCTTTTCTACCAAAACACCAGCTGGAGAGAAGCTCCTAATTATTTGGAACTCAGTGTGCTAGTATGAGCTTGAACAGATGAAGACTAGATGGAGCCAAATTGCCCTTTCACACCACCTTTACACTGGTATAACATCACCAATTTAAACACCGTTAAGTGACAGATAAGTGTGTCTGCATATCTGCATATAGTGTGCAGAGGAAAATGAAAGCTTCTTCTCTAAAATGATCTTAGGATCTATTGTGGGCAGAGGAGGGAAGAAGAAACAAAAAATATTAAGTGGTCAAAAATAAAAAAATTCAACCTGTTCACATGGGAGGAGAAAGGAAGTTCACGAGGGGAACAGAATTCCCATGTAGAGAGAGCTCTGTGCATGGTGTGTGTTTTTACTGTCATACCTGCAGTATGCAGCAAACATGGAAAAAAGCTGGGAGTATTTGTGATCAGAGATTTTTCATTCCTGTGCTGTGTAATGTCCAGGTTAAGCTCCATGAGCACTGGACATACATACCATAAGTAATAACAGTTTGTTCAGGAAGCTGCAGAGGTTTTGGCAGCTAGTTCAAAATTAGCACAGATACTTGGAGATTTACGGAATCTTTCTGTTCTCTGTGAGAACAATATTTCACCCTGTTATCACTTGATGTAAATTTATTCTTGCAAGAAATTCCATTGAATCTATATAAGGAAATAGGAATTTAGGAAATAAATCTTTCATGACTTGTAATGCTGCTGGTTTCACTTTTCCTTTAGCCCACTCTAGAATGCAATTGGCTGGATTTTATTACTTGACTATTTAGACTAATATAGCTCTAGGCAAAATCTCAGGCAGAGAATATATATGCCATCCCTGAGCCACTGATTATAACATCATTAACGTGACCTACCAGATTTTATGTTTTTTAGCAAGAAAAGCTAACAGAGTCCAACTACTTCATTAGAAGAAGGTAATTGTGAGTCTCTGAAGTATAAATTAAATCTCTTCTTGCTGCCTTTGTCTCTCCAAGCTAAGAGTTATCAATGGTTATCAAACCATTTCTTTACACTGCAGGGTAGCATTACTCTTTGGAAGATCTCCAGCAGATGCTGCAATACGCCCTTCAGGGGCAGCTTTACACAGTTCATGCTGCTCTCTTCCTAGTGGCATGGAGTCAGAAGAGGGGATGAGACAGAGTGCACCGAGTTTTTTTATCTTCCATTAAAGTCTTAAAGATCCCTGAGTAGTCCTGTCTCCTCCAAGACAGTCAAGAATGAAAGACCTAGTTGAATGAAATTGCCTTTTAATAATAGAATCATAGAATATCCTGAGCTGGAAGGAACCCACAAGGATCACCAACGTACAACTCCTGGCCCTGCATAGGACATCTCAAGAGTCACACTGTGTGCCTGAGTATATTGTCTAAACACTTTCTGAACTTTGTCAGGCTTGGTGCTGTGACTGCTTCCCAGGGGAGCCTGTTTCAGTGTTCAAACAGTCTCCAGGTGAAAAATCTTTTCCTAATATCCAACATAAACTTCCTTGACAGTGGTTCATAATGTTTCCTTGGTCCTATCACTGAGCACCAGAGTAGAAATCAGTGTCTGACCCCTCATGAGTTAGTTGTAGACTGCCCCTCTGTCTTCTCCAGGCTGCACAGACCAAGTGACCTCAGACTCTCCTCATATGGCTTCCTCTCAATGCCCCTTCACATCTTCATAGCCCCTCTTTTGACACTGTCTAACAGCTCAATATACTTCTTATGTTGTGGCACCCAAAACTGCCCCAGCACTGGCGGTGAGGCCTCCTCAGTGCAGAGCAGAGCAAGACAATCCTCTCCCTTGTCCAGCTGGTGATGCTGTGCCTGATGCACCCCAGGACACGATTGGCTCTCCTGGCTGCCAGGGCACTGCTGACTCACATTCAACTTTCTATCAACAAGGACCCCCAGGTCCCTTTCCGTAGTGCTGCTTTCCAGTGTCTTGTTCCTCAGTTTGGCCATTACATCCAGGGTTGCCCCATCCCAGGTGCAGAATATGGCATTTGTCTTTGTTCATATGGCCGGTGGTTGCCTAGCCCTCTAATTTGTCCAGGTCTCTAGGCAAAGCATGCATACCTTTAAGGTACGCAATGATTTCTCCCAATTTGCTGTAATTAGCAAACTTTTTTAGTGTACCTTTGAGTCCTGCATTCAAGTAATTTATGAAGATGTTGATCACAGGACTGAGGATGGAGCCCTGCAGAACCCTACTAGTGACAGGTCCCCAGTCTGCTGTAACCCTTTGTGCCTGACCCACGTACCAGTCACTCACCCATCCCATGAAGTGTTTATCCAGCTGTGGGCTGGACATTTTGTTCAGAAGGGTCCTGTGAGAGACAGTATGGAAAGCTTTACTGAAATCCAAAAAAGATTACATCAACTGGCTTCCCTTGATCAGATGGGTGGGTTACCTTGTCATAAAAGGAAATTAAGTTTATCAATTAAGACTTTCCCCTCATGGAGCCATGCTAGCTTGTGACCAATGACTACATTGTCCTTCGGGATATTCTTCATAATTTTACTGATCACTGCAGAGGCACCATAAGGCCTAGAATTTCCAGGGTCATCTTCCTTGCTCTTCTTGAAAACTGGAACAAGTCCCTACCTGATCAGCTGGAACATAAAAGAATAGGCAAAAGGCTCTTGTTTTTTTTTAAGGCACTGTAAACAGGTAAGAACACAATCTCTGTTTTAGTATACCACTTTAGCACTATAATCCTGCTAGCATTATACAATATACTTGTTGAGTTACAAAGAAACAGTCTAGTTAGTGCACTCTGAATACACTATTCAAGACATAAGAGTTTGACATGTGGAGAACTTACAGTCCCCAGGTATGCCAAGAAAAAATGTTGTTATTGTACACAGAACTACAAGGAAATTTACATTATCAATGTAAAATGTAAAATGAGGCAATAGCATGTCATGTATTTCAGTTCATAAAATTGACATTTTTAATAAAAGGTGTTAGTTTAATTTAGAGCATAAGCAGAGAACCTAGGCAAATATTTTCCAATTCATTAGGCCGCAGGCCCATAGCATGGAAATAAATTCTTCTGATGAGTCCTGTCACCACACTATAATTCCAGCACTGCCATTTTCTGAAATTAAGCAGACCCATGCCACCTTTGCTTGGCTGATGTAACTCCAAATATTTCATGTGAGTTTCCCAGGGCTGCCTGTGATGCTGCATCATAATGGGAGCCATCTCACAAGATGCACATGGCGAATGGAAGGGGTGTTTTGCCCTGAGTAACTGGTTTAAGATTAAGTTATGAGCTCATGAATCAGGAAAACAAGCTATTTTCAGTTTGTCCTCTCTTCCAAGTAATCATCTTGATGCCCACTCACACAAGCATATTTGTTCTGCTTTTGTGGCACTATAACAAGAGCAGGGTTTTGATGATCTGAATATAAGCTGTGGATGCTGCCTCAATGTAAGGAAGAGAAAAGAAAGATCCAAGTAAGCGCTGCAGCTTCTGTGTTTTTGGGAGGGAGGAATTCTGTCATGTGCGGCCTGTTGGAGAGGTTTCCCTACTTTATTGTGCCAACTGGCAAATCTCTTACTGAAACTTCTGTCAGTTTTCAGTATTACTACCAAAAATCAGTTGGCAGTAGTAATCCTTTTGTTTAGATAATTGCAATCCACTGTAGAACAAAAGATTTACATCATCTGCAAAAGTATCCCAGTTTGTAGAAAGTGCATGGAATTTTTTGTTATTGTTGACATTTTCTTTCAGCCATTCATATTTACAAAGGAGCAAAATCTCTTGGCACAGCTTGCCTGGTGATTGCATTCAGGATAGACATTTGGAAACAAATATTGCTAAGCTATAGCACTGTTGATATTGGTAGGTGAAGGTTGTCAGGTTGTCTCATCAGATGTGAACTGGTCAGAGGGGTGAGCACATCCCTTCTGCATTTCCCCCCATTTTATGAAACAATCCAGCATGAATTGTAAAACACTTCATTTACATAAATTATGCAAAAACCAGCTCGCCTAAGGGAAATGGAGCACACACCACTTAACAATAAAGATAAAATGTCTTTTTTTTTCAAAATCTGTCAAATAATTTACAGTGAATGATGTTTTTGTCAGACTCAGAGATACAATGTCCACATGCTGGTGTTTGGGAAGATACCTTTGCTCTCCTGAGACCCCATTTGAAGTGCTGCATCCAAGTCTAGGGTACCCAGCAAAAGAAAGTTGTGGGCCTTTTAGAGAGTTCAGAGGAGGCCATGAGTATGATTTGAGGGACCTCTCCTGCTAAGGCAGGCTGAGAGAGCTGGGGTTGTTCAGCCTGGAAAATGGAAAGCTCTTGGGAGGCCTTGCTGGGGTATTTCCAATATTTAAAGGGGGCTTTAAAGAAAATTTTTGCCAAGGCCTGTAGTGACAGTACAATGGGCAATGGTTTTAAACTGAAAGAGGGTAGATTTAGTCTGTATATAAGGAAGAAATTCTTTTTATTGTGAAGTTAGTGAGAAACTGGAAAAGGTTGTCCAGAGAAGTTGTGGATAACGCATCCTTAGAAGTGTTCAAGGCAAGGTTGGATGGGGCTTTGAGCAACCTTGTCAAGGAAAGGTATCCCTGCCCATGACAGGGATTTTGGAACTAGATGATATTTAATGTCCCATCCAACCCATTCTAATCATTCAAATAATTTTGTCATTCTATAAGTCTATGAAAATTAGACTTTTCTTCCATTTATATCTGCAAGATATTGGGACTAAAGTGAAAACCATGTGATCCAACACTGGGAGCAGTTGCCCTCCCTCCTGCAGCCCAACTTCCTTGGCCTCAATGTGAGTTCAGTCATCTTCTAGTAATTATTAGAGAAATTATCTTTATTTTATATTAAGAGAGGAACTTTAATTGAGTGGAAACAAGAAATCGAGATGCAACAATGGAAGTTTCCTGGAGAGTGAATTTGGAATTAATCTTCCAGGGGTTTATGCTGTGTCTATAAAAAGTAACAACATATACACAAATTTTTTAGTTACTGTGTATTAGCAACTAATAATATAAGAAGATTTTGCAAAAATTAGACAATATAAGTATTCATTTTATGTAATTCTCTCCTGTGGTTAGGAAATGAAAAAAAGTTTATGTGTAAAAGTATTGTTTCCCACTATCTTTTAATGGAAAAAACCTTGGATTTGGTTACTTAACAAAATTTTCAGATTCAACAGTGCTAAGTACTATGCTCATACTTTTTTCTAAAGTACTAAAATTAAATATTGCACTTCAGGTAGATTTTTTCTTAAAGGTTTGTCATGAGAGCTCTGTAGTTTGCTGCATGATTTCAGTGCCATGGTAACAGAGATATAAAGATAAGATGTCTGTGGATCCAGTATTTACATTGCTATGTTAAATAACATAATTATAATCGTCTTAAGTATTTCTTGCATAAATCTAAATAGCATTACACACATAGATTCTCCAGAAAGTATTGAAAATACAGTAAGTAGTCTTACATTAGGTAGCCCGCAATAGAATAGCCACTGAATTTTACAGTACCCAGCCCAGTATTATTTACATTCTTTTTTTAAAGAAATAATTCACTATGGCTCCTGGTTAGCAAGATTCTTATGTAAAAGTGGAATGCTTGTCATAGATTCTCACTAAAACCAGTGAAAGTATGCAAATTCTTAAAGCTCTGTACTTTAAGATATTTTCCTGATTCAAATTTATAGACCTTAAAGCAGTGGAAGTCTTTTCAATAATACTAGCAATAACTGGGTAGGAATACAAAGTGCAGTTATAACCATATAACTTATCATAACTGGTAAGTAGGAGACCCTACACTTGTCTGATGTGCCTATATTTTTCTGTTGTATTCCCCTTTTTTTTGTGAACAAGTTGGTATAGCTGTGCTAATTTTTTTTTTTTGGGAACAGCTTCAAGGAAGGACATCTTTAATTGTTCCCTCTTAAAGCAGTAATAAGTACTTCCATCTTGAAACAAGGAATGTCTGGTTTTTGTTGGTTATATTTTTCTATCCCCTGGATAACATAAAACCTCAAATATGCATAGGCATTATGTATAGTGATTAAGGTTTACATAGTAGAAAGCATGAGTTATATATTCAGTTTTGCCACAAAACAGAAGTCCTTTTTTGCAAAGGAATGTCTGCATTTCCCCTATGTCAGTGTGGTTGAAGAGCACATGATTTTCTGTAATTTATGTGTTTTGGTGTGTATTTTTTTTTCAAGGGAAGCTTTTCTATATTCTAGTTTTAAATAGTTTCTGGGAGAACTAATAGGGTTCAAGAAGGAAGTTTGTCTTATTCAGGAGCCAAAAATAAACATAATTGGAAGTTTGTGAAAGGGCATCTTATTGGTCTGAGTCTTGATCCAGATTTGTAGTTGTTGTTGATGTGGTGGTGTCTCCTGTAGCATCAGGCAAGTAGGTGGAATGGGGCAGGTGGTCCAGCTAATTGCATTAGTGTTTATCGTATCTTGCATGAGGATTTTTACATCAAGACACAGGATGAATGGATCATTAGGAGTTTGGCAAGAGTGTTTTGTGGGAAGAGTAGCCTAGGAGGAATATCACTATTATAAGCATAGCATAAAATATAAAGATAAGCATAAGAGAGAGCTTGCAATGGCAAAACACACTGTATCAGCTTAAACTTCTGAACTCATAGTTTGGAGAAATTAGAGCAGTAGTTATTATCTGAGATCTACTTGGGTAACTGAAATCTTTTACTACAGTCTGTGTGCAGACAGAATTGTCATTGCTTTTCACCTAATTGACAGTAGAGTGGAAATTTTGGGCCACTGTTGGGACATTTAGCTTGCTGGATAGTGCTCACTGAGGTGATTTCCCAATATGTGATGTGGTCGATAATTTCAAATACCTTTTACCACTGACTATCACTACTAATTAAGAGGTGATTCAGTCATTTTGAAGATGAGTCTTCCTCTTCAAGAGATTTTGCATATTTCTCAGCTCTGATTTTATCTCTTCAGTCAAGTAGCATAGAGGGACATAGATGTCTGCTAGAAATCTGCGGAATGCTACAGATGCTTTTAGGAATCTCCAGCTTAGCAAGATCTGGCAGAACTTAACTACAGTCTCCATCCCTCTCCTAGGTGCCCATGCATGTGCCTCCCATAAGCCTCCACAATACATATGCTTGTGTCACAGTTCAGCAGCACATATTCATTCCAAAATTCCTGTTACCAATGTATTGTTTAAGCATCCTTCTCATGGTAGGTCAATGGCAATTTTATGCAAAGTATGTCCATGATTCTAAAGAAGAGCATTGCTTAGTTCATACTTATTTTCCCCAGAAGAACATTCCAATATATGCTGAAAAAGAACTCCAGTAGCAAGTCTTTCCTTTATCAGGAAATCTCACGTTGTGCTGCCATGAATGTTGGTTTTTTAAAATATCTTTTTAGCTACCTATTAGTTATGGTGAGCATTCGTGTTCTGCTGTTGTACACAAAAGAATTTTGAACAGTGCATGCTATCATTCTCAATATTTATAAAAACTTGTTTCTCAAGTAGTTCCTCATTCAGCTTTGAGGTTACATGGGCAGAACATAAAGTATCATATAGCTAGGCCAAATATCATATCCACTGGACTGCTGGTTATTCCAAATACTTAGGAAGTACATTGTCTGTGTAACCTCTAAATCTCTACCCTTTCTTTCTCTTTCATCTTTTTGCAGCCACCAACTCACTTCTCCTAGTTTTGGTTTGGATTGATAATTTCTATAATTTCTCTTGAAGACTTAATTTTGGACGTTTTTTTCTTTTTTTCATTTCTTTTTCACTTTTTTCATTTCTTTTTCCCAGCTTTTTTGCTTTTGACACACATCCTTTATTTATACCCATCTACTTCATTTCGTATGATTTTAATGAAACCCATCTTGCACAGCTACAAAGGAGTATACAGCATTTATGACATTTTGACTTTCTGAGATCATGAACAGTAATAGAGGTAGTAGAATTATCAATGGCCCAATGAAAACAACTGGAAATATGAGGAAAAATGTGCAACAAACTGAACAACTGACTGCACTCCCCGTCCCCTTTCCCTGACCTGAGCTTAAGGAGAGGCAGAGCTAATTCTAAACCACAGTTGAACAAATAATCTGTGGAAGATAAAAGCAGTCCTTTGAAGTTATAAAACACAACTTATGTTCTCTTGTTTTCCTTTCTGGCTCTCTTGGAAGCAGTTCTCTCAGCTCATTGGAAATGGCTAATCTGCATGTTTTGCTATATGTATTTCTGGCAACTATGTTTTGCGTAGTTATTTAAATGGAGAAAAAGGTTAACTGAGTAACGGAATGTAATAAAATTCTCCAGTGATAGTAAACACTAGGCCCAAGCTGAGAGGAAGAATTGAGCTTAGAAAGCAGTTTTAGACTGCTGGCATTAACATGTAGTCTTTAAAACACTGACTGGGCTCTGCTTCTTATATTCAGAGCAGGAGAAACAATGAAGCATCATGTTATCTGGTGTAAAAATGCTATACTCCAATTTAGTTTTGAGTAGTATGATCCTAGTGAACAGAAGTCAGGTCAGATCAATTTGAGACCAAAAATTGTTTCACAAGCCCACCTCAAAATGTTAAAGCTGTTTTTGCCCTCACAAGAGTATTTTGAGGATTAATGTCCTGTCAGCACTTTGAAAATGTAAAGTGCTAAGTATATATTATTATAACCTTTTCCATTTATTACTTTTATTGATGGTCTCGTGGTTTCCATGACGCTATGTTGATTTGCACGGGATTTTCCTGCAGTGTGCATTTCATCTCATGAAGAGTAAAAAAACAAATAGTTCTTTTTAGGCCTTGTGCCTTGTTGGATAATATCCAGTTACTGGGGGACTTGTTTATGACCCACTATCTCTGCCGTGAAAGCCTTACTGCAATACATTATGCAGCTGTTTGTTTTCAACTTTGTTTTCTCAACTGTATAAGCTTCTGCTGCTACCGAGACCCATGTGCTGCTCCTAACTGACTCCTAAGGGGTTCCTGAGTGAAAAGCAGACTTACCACCCACTGAATCTTACTAGTAGGTGCCTTTTTCTCATAGCTGTTCTGTTGTGTTCAAGGAGTGGAACTGAAGCCAGGCTTGTCAATCACAGGCAATCAGGGAATATCTTGCTTGTTGAAGTTTGGTCCAGTTTCTTCTGCCTCTTCTGGCATTGGCATTACAGCCAGACCTCCTGGTGGCCTAGATTTTCTGAGGAAAATTCCAAATTTTATTTCAAAATTTTAGATATACACTTTGGCTCTGCAACACATCTGTGTAACTCCCAGCCAAGTCCCCAGGCGGCATTTACTTTTGGAGCAGTTTGCCTCCTCAGCTTTGCTTTCCTGCAGACTTCAGGGATCAAGTTAGGCCAAGAAAAGCCAAAAGCATATGAACCATGTGTGCCTTTTGCTTCCTTTTCTGTTGAGAGTCTCAGCGTGGAGGTTGGCCCTGGTCTGTCAACAGTGTTCCCTCAGCTGACAGACTCAGCCAGGTGGGTTTTCCTTGGCCCACATCTCCCCTTAAGACATAAAGAGCTGTGGAAGCCACAGCTGCAGGTCAGGCAGCCTCTCTCTTGCAAAAGGACATGTGACAGGGCAAAAGTGCAGCAGATTGTGCCCAAATGCATGGATGAATTGCCGCACAATGCAGATACCAAAGCTATCCAAGTCTGTGTTCTTGTGACACACCTGACATCTTTTTAGGTCCTGTATCAACAGCTGTGCTCTTAATTATATCTCTCCACATCTTTTTCTCCAGGGGTCCAGGGGGCTTGGGGGTGGAAAAAGCCAGAAGGTGTTGCTAAGTGCCTTGGACCTGCTGCCTCTTGTAACTTTTCATGTCCCTTGCTGAACAATTTTACAGACTGATATATCCAGGAAAAACACAGGCCCACCTTACTTCTGGGAAATACAGGGGGCTTTGTATCACACAGAACAGCAGACTAATGTAGGTTGGAAGGGACTTCAGATAGTCATCTAGTCCATTCTCCTGTTCAAATCTGAGCTAGGCTCATTAGGTAATAATCAGCAATCTGGAGCATGCAATATGGTTTCTTTGCCAAAAAACTATCCTGAATATTTTTCTAAAGCATTTTCTTACCTTAGTTTTCCTCTCTTGTTCAACTTAGTGAGAGAAAAGAGTGCAGAGAAGAGATAAAAGGATGAAGAATCTAATGATGCAATCAACAATGTTTTATTTCTTTGTGCAGTAGAGCAGGAGTGATCAATATTGAAACAATAAGAACTCAAATCTGATGATTCCTCTAGACAGACAGCACTCCAATTCTGTCAAAGCAACTCTGTTTCTTAGTGAGATAAATCCCAAATGTCCATGCTGGAGAAAAGAGTAAAATATTCTAGCTTCTTAGGATGTTGATTAAAAATAACCAAACAGCCAAAGGCTTAAGCTTTATCCAACACAACTTAGAAGTCTGTAGTTCCTTGTTCTGTATGGGGAAGAAGAGCAGAGATTTCCTGATGCACCTAAAAGATTCAAATCATGTATTTTATGTGCCTAATACCTGCCTTATGCTCTTCTCAAGGTGTTAACTGCAGACTGCTATGGTCTCATGCTCACAGTAGTGGTCCAAAAATGCTGCCATATCTACCTGGAATAGCTAATCTCACTTCTTTTGTGTCCACTCCATATGGAGTCTGATGTGGAGAAGAACAAAAGTCCAGACACTAGGGAAAAAAAAATGGGCAAAAAGGAGACTTTTTGGCAGACAGTCTTTGGTATCAAAAAGGAGTGGGAAGTGTAAGGCAATGACTGCTCAAGACACAATTTATTAAGATATTTGGGCATTACCCCTTCCACAGGCATCAAGCGTCCCATCATGGTGCTCAAAGTGTCTGGTGTTGTTCCCACCCAAGTCAGACAAGAACAATCAGCTTTATCTCCAAGAGAAACTGTCCTGCTTCCAGTGGAGAATATGTCCTCTCTCTGTGTGTACCAGCTGCTGAGAGAAAAGACAAATACTAAGACATATACAGAAGAATTGCATGCAGAGGTACCTTTCTCACATAGCTTTGTGGGGTGGCAACTGACCTCTTTGGCTGTCAGATTAGTCAACATGAAACATCATGCAACCTGTCTGTATCTTGTGACCTCACAGGTGAGTTGATAAATGATATGAAGTTCAGAAAGTTCCTTGCTCTATGTGGTCTATGAGTTCATAGTCCCATGTTTTCCATTGCTTCTTAAGGCGATGCTGAAATGGAGAAGAAATTGAGAGGTGATGCTGTTTATACCGTGCTGTCTCTGGGGTTATGTCTGTCATGTCAGATAAACAAAACAGATCTCTAATCTCAGAAGTGCCAAAGATGAGAAAAAGACCCATATTCACTCTGGGATTGGGTTTACTCAAAATAATGAGTGAATGAAGTAATATTGCTCTGTAGATCTCAATAGGAAAAAAAGCCAAAACAAAACAAACAAACAAACAAATTGGAAAAATAAAGATGATGTTGCAGAGCTTGAGGTTTTGGCTTTGATTTATTTTATGTATACTTTTAAGGCTATTGTTTAACTAATATAGTCTAACCAGTGAGATGAGTTCTCCAGAAACGCAGATGCCTAAACAGAAGACTCAAATATCTTTGAAAACCAGGAAATTATCTAGAAGCTGGATCATTAAAGATTATATCCTTTGGAGATTATTCACATGTCTCACATCCTGAAATGTCAAAAAGACAAAACTGAGCCTTCTTTACTACCTAGAGTAAACCTTATAGAGGATAATTATATTTCATGTGCCATAAGAACACTTTCTCTAACAGGACTCTGCTATGTACTGTTAATTCTGGCACCTAATCTTCAGAATTGTAATAGCATTCACTCTTAAACTACAGAAGGACTATTTCTTGAACTTACTGATGTATTTAACTACAGTATTTTACAGTAGTATGGAATTTGGGATCCATGGTACTAGAACCATGTCCCCCTACCTGTGCTAAGCAGTCAGCAGTATATACTAAATGCTTCTCACATCACAAGGTAGTCAAAACCATCTCTTTTTTTTTTACAGTTTTATATTTCTTGCCCTGAAAATTTTTCTTCTTTTTTTTCCCTGAAAAATTTTCATAAATCCACACTTCTTGGATATCCATACATAAAAACTCTTTTACACCCTTCCACAACATTAGATGTGTATGTGAATCCATTTGTTACTAACTCTACATCCTAATATGAAGGAGAATAAGGATATTTATCCATGCACATTAAAATATTTTTTCTTCTGAAAAATAAGATTCTAAAATCTAACTCTTCACTGGAAGGAATATAATCCTAAATAGAAATGAACATCCATGTCCAAAGTTTGAAGTTTTTCCTGGAGCAGAAGAAGTCCTTCATGCTTTTTCCTCTTAGTGCTGAATTATATTTAACAAGATTGGTGGTCTGGGAAAATATGTCAGAGTTAGCCCTACTGTGCAGATTACATCAATTATAGAGAATGTTGGGTGTTAGGGGATCCTCTGGTGTTGATGCCTTGAACAGTCAAAATTTGTGCCTATGCATCTAGCAGGTTGAAAAAACACTGCGTGGAGTGGACTCTTACGTTGTGTTACCTGATTGCAATACATTTGCAGCTGACCAAAGATTAATTGTCCTGAATTCTTGTTTTTCAGAAAGGTTGAGACCACATTTAGGTTGCCCAGAAATCATTCAGAAACAATCACTGTAACCATGTAAATCCTTTGAGTTTATTTCTGTAAAATATGTCTCTGCTAAATGTTAATAGAAGTATTGAGTCTGAAGAAGTTTGGCCACACACTGGACTTTCAATTAAATAAAAAGCTTTGAATGGGCCAAATATCTGTGTATTTTCAAGTTAGTGCAGTAGCTGAGGAGTGACTGTAGGTTTCTTTCTTACCCCTTACGCATAATGTAAAACAAAGTAATAAATGAAAATCTGACTTTCTGCTTTATGGCTTTATAAAAGCATTGGATACAGAGAATGAAAGTGACATATGATGAATATGAGGAAGATTACAAAATCTTCATGTGCAATGCAAGCTACTTGGCTATTTCTTTTTCAAGGAAATCCAAGCAGGGCAGCAAGACTGTTAAATCTGGATTATAAAATAAATAGCATTAAAGGAGAAGGTAACATTTGCCATTATTTCTGCATTCACTATATTTTTCCAGTCTCTGGAGAATGACCAAATCTCCTTCCAAATAATAAAATATTTAAAACAAAATAGCTTCAATATATATGCCTGTATATGTCAAGATAGGTCGAATGCTTTATGAAAGGGATGCAGAAGTTCACTGTATTTTTCCTTTTACACATTGGAACAGACCCAAGTTATACAATTATATAAATGGAAAAGATCTATTAAATGATGCATTTCCTTGCCAGTGGAAGTGTACTTCCAATATACAGAACTTTCCATCTCAGGCTAATAGGCACCTACACTGTCATTTGAGGACTCTATTCCACAGAACAATAAAATCAGTGTTGGAAATTTTCCCTACATCTCAGCCTAAAAATAGATTTGTTCTCTTGTATTGCCTTACTTACACCTGTAAGCCACCCTTTTCTATGCTTGCTTCTTAAGAGTTCAACTATCAAACTCCTGAAAATTGTCATGATATATACTCCAAACTCTGTGAAGTCAAACAAGTGCAAAAGCAAAGTGGGAAATCTGTTTTTAGGCTAAAATTCTGGACAAACTGTGTGCATGTACTACAGGTGAAATATCTGCGTCCTCTTTCACAAAATTTCACAGTAGTATCTGTTCAAAGCTCTTTGGAGAAGTTCTTACCTTTCTCAATGTCTTCCTGAACATTTAGGTGAGATAAGGGCAATACCACTAGTACAGTTCTACGCTTGCATTGGTATTGCAAATTTGACTTTAGAAACTGATCAAGAGGTGTGTTTCTTTCATAGAAGTCTGTTACCTCATTTAACATGGGCTCCATTTCCACTGTTAATAGAAAGAGTTAACTTAGGAAGCAAAAGCCCTAGTGAGCATGTTGTATGCTGAGCTGGAACAGGTTCCTCCATAACTCCACATAGTAAATGTAGTTTCATTGGCTTTATAACTTACCTGTTACCTTGTGCCTTCAATCACTGCATTATTATTTCTTTTCATACTTCCATTTGATTAATCTGTTTTCCTTAACCTCTTCATGGTAGGTAACGTGGACTGTATACAAATGGTGAAAAGAGACGTCTAAAAAGTGCAAAGATAATAGGCAAACATTCTAAATTTTCTTGTTGGAGAAGGGCTGTGTACTTAAGGGAAAAAACAACAACAACAACAAAAGAAAAAAAAAAGCACCAAAAAAACCAACATGTCACCACTGGTTTGCCTGGAAATTTGTGGGTCGGCTGCCCATTGTTAAATTAAGTTCATCTATTCATTTTCAAGAGTATTCATTTTCACCACACTACTTACTCTATTTTTTGCAGTGGATACAAGCCAGGTTGGGGATTTACAGCTGTCTGTGGCTACTCTTGCCAACACATAGATCTTGAGAAGGTTTGAAATGTGTATGAAGAATCTTTAAAGCAATTTTTTTTTCTGCTGTAGGCATTCACTGCTGCCTCTCTTTCCTTTCTTTCTTTCTGCCTCTCCACCACCTTAATTTGTCTGTGGACTTGGCTTCTTTGTTCTTTCATGACTAATATTACCATCTGTGACATTACATATCAAGATAGCAATGCAACATATTAAGCACAGGAAAACCCGGAATGTTTGAGCTCATCCAAGCATTTGTTGCTTAAAGCTCCAGCATTACTTGTAGCCACCTGAAGCATCCCAAAGTTTCTAAAAACACATTGCAATAAAACAGCAGGTTTCCATGTTGTTATTGAAATTGAGATATAAGGCCTTATTGGAACTGCCTTCTTGCAAACAATCTTTGCAACTTACTCGGTTTTATTTTTCACTAAAGGCTCATAAAAAGAGCTTTCTTTTTTATGGCCTTAGCCTAACTACCACCTAGAGCAGCTCACTTTGGGAACTCCCCAACCTACTTTTGTCAAGATGTCCTGTTCTACAAAGAAAGCGCCATCACCAGGTCAGACCTGTGACCACAGCCTATGTGAGCTATGGCCTCATGCAGCAGAGGCCCAGCAACCAGGCAGGACCACAAACAAGTGCCACCTATCTCTGCCACCTTCTGCCCTGCCAAGGATGAGGAGGGGGCAGCGGGTGGGAAGAGAACTGTATCAAGTAAAATAATCTTGAAATGGACTCCTCTCAAGACACAAGATCAAAATCAGAATGGAGGTTTCCTTCTCCTGCTTCTCGTATAGATCTAGACAGATCCACATCTTATTTACCTAATAGGGATTGCAGTAACTACCAAGATCTGATATTCTGAGAGACAGACCTTTCCCTCCCATTGCTGATTTTTCAGACAATGAGTTGCTTCACTGTTTATCTCAAAACCTGTACTTGTCTGCAGATATAAACCTGTCCAGTTTATCTCTGCATTAATAATTTTCCACTTCAAGTTCTAATACCTTCATGTGGAATTCAGTATTGAATAACTGTATTTCAGACTGTATCTTATTTGCATTACTGCATTCTACATTTTAAAAGAAAAGAGCTATATCTGTAGCATATAATAATAAAATAGTGACTTGTAAAGATCTGTGTAAGGTATGGGGAGTTTCTGCATGTCCACATTGGAAGTCTGTTATCTCCTTTCTAATTCCTCCAGATTGCCACTAGCACAAGTGAGCTGGGAGCAAACTTCCTCCCATTACCTGCTCCGCTTGTAGCACCCACTGTTCCTGAGAGCTGAGGAGTTTATGAATCTACTCCTCATACTTCCATATACAAAATATATGTGGGTGTGTACATTATATCACATTTCTATACTGTTTTTAATTCTCCTGTATCTGGAGATTTACAAATCTTTCCTGTCTAAGATGACAAATAATCTAGTAGTTTCCTGTTGAAAAAAAAACCCAAACAAATAATTATTCTTTCTGTGTAAGACACAGAAATGAGAGCAGTATTACACAAGAGAGATATAAAAAGTACTATGGTAATGTCACAAGATGGATTTGTTAATTTGATTTGGCATGATAGACTTAGAAAAATATGTAATGGTTGTATAATTCAGAGGAAGGAAAAGGTGAGCTGGAGAAAAGAGGAAACTGGAAGGGCAATAAAAGGGGAATGACAGCTGAGAAAGAAGAAAAGTGCGCTTCAACAGAAATCCCCTCATCTTTTGCCCCAGGCCTGCAATCAGCCCTGCTGGGCCAAAATATTTGCTAGTGATGATGACACTGGCCTGTGTTTTGTATGAACACTGGGTCATTTATGACCACTGTGTTGACATGTTAAGTGGTATGTGATTTATCACTACTGTAGGGTAAATAATCTTCCTCTGAACAGGAACTTAAGGATAACCAATGTGCACGTTAGATAAATGTGTGCAGACACACACATGTGCTCAAGAGTGTACAAGTAACACTATAGATGAAAATCTGATTGCATAGAAATCGACAGAAGTTCAGGTGTTGTCCCAAGTATGGATACATTTTTAGTCCATAGAACATGTATTGAAATATGTGTGTAACTTACTGTAGTTCTCTGCACTACAGTGAGAGATACAGTGTGATACAGAAAGTGTATTCAATATTCATTTTTGTAAGTTATTCAGATCCTGCCCATTTCTCTAGCTGATGCTTTAAACATTAATTGTAACAGAAACACTGATGGTATAGGCATAGATGACTGAATTAGACATGTGGTTAACTTCTGCTGTCCCCCACAAAGCACCTTGGGGAACAGGCCATAGCTAAAGTTGGTAGTGGCTTCTGTTGGTGACCTGTCATTCTGGCTCAGGCCCATGGGACCCCATCAGCTGAGATCTCACCCTAGGAGGTGGGCTTGGTGCTTTCCTCAGTGGAGTGTAGAAAAATCTTCAGCATGAACCACATTGCTCACCATCCCTCAGAAGTTTTTTATGCCACTACTACCCCCTCTCTGTGGCTCCGAAACAGGGTTGATGAAGCACAGGAGGCTTTCCCCTTGCTGCGGTCGCTCCTGGCCCCAGGCGCCCGTGGGGCGGCAGCAACCCCTGTGGAGATGGGGCTGGGGAAAGCAGGTGTTGTTCCCACGACCAAAGCCCAGCTCCCAGGGGGAAAAAGTGGGGGTCAGGAAGTTAGCAAAGGTCAGCCAAGTCCCGCTGGCTCTTCTTAATCCTCTTTTCCACCCACAGCCCCTTGAAACTCCCCTGATTTCTCCCAGTGCGATGTCTGGGGGAGTTGCTCTACTGCTGCAGGATTCAATTTATTTTTCTCGCTTCCAAACTATGCTTCTGCAGAGTCTCAAGTCAGTTTTGTTTCAGCTGGTGTAGAGCAACACACAGGAGAGATGCGGCTCTATTATACTGGTTTGTTTTTCTTTTCCTTCCCTTTTTTTAACCTTTTTTTTTTTTACTATTTTGACAGGAAATCTTGCTCCTTTTTGCTCTTGCATAAGTATGAAGTAACCCTGTGAAAACAAATACGATTACTTGTTGTTTACGTGTGTAAAAATAAAAGGACAGTTTTGCTGATCAAGTTATATCTGAAGACTAGAGTTGTATAAAGGATTTATTTATTTGTATTTTAATGCTAGCCAAACAAACAAACAAAAATCAAAAATAAAAAAGTTCTTTTGGTCTACACAGAATTAAAATTTCTCAGTTTTACTGCTGAATAGCAACATACAAATTTGAAAGAAATGTCATTTCAGGTCAGAAGACATTTCAAGTCTTTTAACACTGATTGAAGATAAATATAGGTAAATTTCAAAATAAACCCTTAATACAAAATGAGAACTAGAAAGTTGCTCTTTGAAAAAATCAATATAATTCCACTTGACATTTCAAAAATGTTTCTTTTGACCAAAGAGTTTCATTGTGTTGCAATAAAGATTGTTCCTTGTAAGGAAATTAGAGCAAGCTTTTTGAGACCAGTGATGCTTCCTTACAAAGAACTAGAAAGGTTAAAAAGTGGTTAACTAGCAATCTTCTTATGTATAGCTGGAGAATGTACTTTCTGGGTTTGGCTTTATACAAAGCCTAACCTTATCCAGGCACTAAACCAAATTAAAATATATAGACTATAGTGTCAAGGGAAAGTTTTATCCAAACAAAATTTTAAAAAAATTCATGCATTTCACTAGGTTAAAAAAAATAAACAAATAACTTTGCATATTCAAGATCTTGTAATTTCTCTTCCACTTTTAAAACAATAAGGCCCAAATGTGGATAAAATCATCTCACTCTTCTCACTCAAAGTGAAGAACTTTTTCCAAGTTCTTATGCTGCAAAAATGTGTTTCTTAGGAATTTATGATTTAAACTATATAAAATAAGAGTTTCAGTGCTTTAGTTAAGGAAAAATAAACTGCATTAGCTAATCTGAGTTCAAATAAACAGATGCATAAGCTGGGCTATCTCAAAGCAATACAGAACTGAACAGAGACCGTTAACACTCAAAACACTTCATAAGGTTCAAAGATTAACCTCTTCAAAGCAAAATGTGGCTAGGTCTTGTATGGTTGCACTGAGGGGGTGAGTGATAACACCTCTATGTAGTGGCAAGCTGTAACTGCATATTTGCTGAGCATGTATGCTGGTACACAGTTAAGCTCACATGAACTTAATTTTAAGGATGAAGAGAACAAAAAACGTGGTCTTTTACTGTTTACTGCAGCCAGCAAAGCTGACAAGACATAGTGGTATCTAATGTGATTTTGAGTCTTAGTAAAAAATCAAAATTTTCAGGAACATTAATTCCCATGTGCCAAAAGAAAGCCCCTTTAAGATATTACCTAAATGTTGTAATATGGTATTGAGCCTCGCTTATTCAGCTCTGTGTACAAATGATTGGCAGCTAATTAAAAATATTTCATGATTTTTAAAAATATATTGGCTATCTGTGCAGCTATGTAACAGAGATGAAAAGCACAAAATCTGTGCTTTGGTGCACTGTGGATTTTCAAACATATCTCACCAGTCTACAGACTATTTAAAAAAACTCCCAAACCAACCAACCAAACAACCAAACAACCAATTAACCAGAAAAAAAAAACCCCGAAAGAAAACCCAAACAAAACAAAACAATGCAAAAAAAACTCACAGCAAAAAGACCTACCAAACAAAAAACAGAACCATTTGAACCAGGAAAAGACTATTGTATGTAGGTCTCAGAACACACAAGACATAAGGGCCTTATGCAATAGTGCTGATGTCCTAATAAAAAATACAAGACCTGCCTGTTACTGATATGGAATGAGTCTTGATTTCTTAGGCAAGAGAGAGCAGCAATTCTGACACCCTACTCAAATCTCCTTTGCATCTGCCTGGGGACTCTGTGTCACTACAGATCCTCACCTCACACCTGCCAAAGTCTTTTTCCAAGCATTGTTTTGCAAATGCTTTAAAATCAAATCAGCATGGATTGTTTTGTATGAATTTTTGATTCAATCATATTTCTTCTTATATCTATTAAATAATTTGGAATCACTGTTCAACTTTTAACATTTCAGTTTACTGAGAGAAAGGGGGAAATATTTAACACTTTTTGCGATGCAACCAAACAAGATTTTTTTTCCTCAGGAGTCCAGTCCAGGTTTTACATAGACTTCAGTACAAGCCAGGCTAGGATTTTGGTGTTTTAGCCAGCACTATGTCATTATACATACAGAAATGATCAGTAAGGTTTCTAGTTGCAGAGGTCACTATTAAACCTTTACAATTGCCATTTGCACATAATTAACATTACCACACAGTTTACTGTATTGCCCATGCTATGAATGCTGCTGTAAAGATAATTAGGGAAAAGTTAGAATTGTAAAGATTTGAATTTGTGTATTCCTTAATGCAGAGTCTCAATGCTATGGTTTAAGGAACTCCTAATAACTTCAGAAGCTGCAGGGGACTTTGCATGGGAAAGGAAGAACAGTATTTCTTTTAAGAGCTTCTTAAAACTTTGTTCCACATATTAAATCCTCTATAGTCTGTACTACTATAACCTATATAAACTATACTACAACTCGAAATTTACATATTTTAATTACTTAGTTTTTCCTCTTAGAGAAACAACTGTTTCTTCTTTTGGAAGAATTCTGCTTGGAAATTTCATTTTCAGGATTCAATAAAAATGGCTGAAAGAACTCCTGATGGGTTTGAGGTCAAAGCTTTTAAGCAGGTTTTCACATTTGCCAGGTTTTACAACCCATTTTAAAAATATGTGCTAGTGTCAAAGAAGTCCAGCTGCACTGAAATGATAAACATGACATGGAATGCTTCAGACTGTGGATGACCATGTCAAAACACAGGAATGAGTCTTGACTTCTCAGGCAAGAGAGAGCAGCAATTCTGACACCCTAGGGTCTTCCTGCATTGTTCTAGGTGGGTACATACATTCTTCCAAAATGTGAGTCCAGGGAATGTTCATTTTGCAGTAGAAGCCATAAGCTGTTTCAGCTGAGATGCCATATCTCTCTGTTACCCTGCAGCCCGCAGTGTAGACAAGTCCTGAGTGTGTTTGAGCTGCGTAAACATAACCACAAGCCAAAGAGTTTCATTGTTCAGTACAGTTTTGTGCTGTGCTTGGAATTATAAATGCTTTTCCATAAAAGCGCCCTAAGGGTAACAGATGCCTAAAATATATCAGCTCCATTATCAAGAAGTAGATTATCCAAGCTGAATACACAGTATCAGAGTTTACTGTTTTGCATATAATCTACATTCTTAACATTTTCCTGGAGTGCTGTTAGTTTGGGTTAGTAGGACTCACTGTACTCTCAGTGTTGAAAGATGAATAGGCCTATCAACTGAACAGCATAATAAATTTGTTAGGCTCCACATGTCGTACTCTACCTCTCTGTCGTTCCTCATCCTGTGTCATGTAGCCTAATGCAATATGGCAGCTGTTAGCAGAAAAATGGTGCAACAGCCATAAAATAGTGATTTATGTCTTAGTACCAAAGCAGCTAGTATTAAGAAGCTGGTGTTTGGGAGGGCAGCAAACAAGTGAAATGTGAAACATAGCATATATATATTCATGAAACATAGGAAGCTGTGAAATGTTAGACTGACAGTGAAATTCTCCCTTGGTATCCACTGTAAGGTCAGATTAATAAAGGGGGTAATTGGTGGTGATGGTTGTGGATGTTCAGAGTTGCCCACATGTCACAGCTGCTTATGCTGGAGAATCAGAAGTATGTTAAATGCATCTCCTGACATGAACTCAAAGATCCTTGCTACCAAATGACATAAGAAAGGCTAATTTCAAGTGGCAGCTGGCAGAAAGAAAAACATGTCAAATAGGAAAGTTGTTCTTAGCAGCCATTATGTAGAGAGGAAACAGTGGGATGAGAGAAATAATTCCTCTGCTGCATTTTTCTACTAGAGTAAATCAACCAAGTCAAGGCTACAGTCATGGATAAGGTATTTCTCCCTGGCTGCTGAAACTGCATCAGAGAAAATTCTGTCTTGGCTTATAACACACCTAATGTGACTAAACATGATCATGAAACATCTTGTCAGTTTTGCCACTGAACAATGTAACAGATTAATATAAAACACGGTGAATTATGGCTGTCACATCAGATTAATCCTTGGTTTCTGTTCAACATACTCTGTGTGTATATATACTAAAAACACACATGTCTATGTACATGTGTACTCATGCTACTGCTAAGTGTGAAGTTTTTGGTTCAGTGGGTGGCACTCTTCCTTCTCAGTCAGTACTAAACTAGTTCTTCCTCCCATGGTGCTTAATGCATAGTGGAATATGGTCGGGTCAAAGAGCTTAATAGCCCTACTTTTATGAAAAGTGCCATGGAATCTTTCTTTGCAAGCAGTGAGAACGTCACACTAAATACCCTCTGAAAGAGAGCCTGGGACTTGCTCAGAGTTACAAACTGGGGTGTTGCTGTAAAGCAGAAATAGGGGAAACCATGCTACGTACTTAAGAGACTGAGTCATCCTGCTCCCACAGACATTTACCAGATGCAGTGAAACTTTGCTTGTGTGGAGCTATAAAATAATAACAAAAGGTAGTATGGCTGGAAAATACTGGAGCTTTTCTTTGGCATTTTTAAAAAAATAAATATGAGAGGAGCTTTCACCTGATTGTGTGTAGTTATATCATAAACAATTTGGATGGAGATCTCTCAGACCCTTTGCTGTCATATTTTGGATTCAGTAAGCTGAAGCAACTGAGCCCTGTGGCAAAATGGGCACATTTTTGTTGTCCTAAAAGCCTTGCCTTGGACAAAAGTCTAGTCCTTTTAGGAAAGGGCTGTGGAATTCCTAGTTCCTATCCTTTAGATGTCCTAAAGTACTTTCTAGCTGCTGGTTAACCAGGATAGAGATTATTCAAACAGAATGTTTTATGCTCTGAAGTTTTGATTATATCCATAGCAAAATGAAACAGCTGGGCAGACTTCTTTTGTGCAGCCCTGTTGAGATCTTGTCCTTTGCAATTCAGTGTGGCTATAAACTTCACACTAGTAGCTATATGAGCTTCCTGGACAGTCACTGAAATTTAACCATCAAAGTTTGTGTGGCTCCAGGACTAGATACTGGTTTTGCAAATGCCAGCAGCATTTTAATATTGCCCTATAGAGACTTATGTAACCAGAGAGCATTTCTGTGCCTAGCTCCACCTAACTAGAGTAGGTCTCTTGTACCACACTGAACTTTTCAATCATGATTCAAATCACATCAAGGTCCTCAAATAACCATTCTCCAAGGGCATCAATCTTCTTGTCCTGTAACATACCGATGGCGAGTTTCCTGTGGGTTCAACTGCATATATAGCTTCTCTCCCCTTCCCAGACTTTCTGTCTAATGGCAAGGAAACTCTCTTGTGTGTTCAGAAGAGCCCCAATCTCTGTCAGCCCATTAGTGTTGAATTCTACCTCCACAAGCCACTGGAGAATTAAAATACCAATCATCAATCCATGCTATCACCTTTTTTTTCAGCACTGATTTATACCAGAGGAAGGGAGCATGCCCTGCATTGCCATCACTAGAATTGACTGGCTCACTGCAGCAACATGCCAGGGAACTCATGCTGCCTCTGTACCCATGACTGGCTTTGTCTTTGCCCTGAGAACCATGTGTAGGGAACCTCTAGCTGCCAAACTTTGCAAAATAGCTTAGGAACAATCGTGTCCCATTGAAGCACTGGGACAGAGAAAATTGTACCTAGCTCAACAGGAATTCTTAAGAAAAAGACTTGGCAAGGACAGCAAGATTCATACCACTATCTCTGGGATTGAGACACCTCTTAATTGTGTCTCTTCACCGTAACTGTTTTCACAACCTAGATGATTAAATTCTATTGTGTCATTATCATACTATTAAACATAATTTTTTTCACCAGTTTCTCTGTAATCTCTATTAGAGGATATGAAATAATATCTTTACATTTCTGATTTTAAAAAAATCATAAATCCCTATTTTAAACAATACTGAAATAATATTTTTGTATTTATTGTGTTGTTCAGTCACTACTTATCCCTTGAAAATTGTGATTGTTTCAGAGGTCCAAATTAGATATTCAGACTTAAGACTTATTCCAAGCACACAGTGATTTTTCAGATAATGACACCCCTACGTTGGTATGGCCTGTTACCTGAATAGATTCCAAAAACTATGCTAGAAATTACTTCAGCTGTCATTACTTTGTGGTATTCAAGGTGAAATGAGGTAAATTTTAAATAGCATGAAGTAAGATTGCATAATAATTTAGGTCAAAAAGTGAGTAACAAGTATTATAGCTGAGATGAGAAGAATATACTGAGCACAGAACTGCAAATACCAGGCATGCCTATCATAATTCTAGGTCCAATAAGACTAGCCATTTCTTGAAGTCCGAGTAAGAAAAATGTTAACACTGCTGCCAGGAACTGTTCTTACAAAATTTGATGACAAAGGATAACTTGTATTTTTCTGGGGACTGATTAAAACATATATAGATATGAGGTACAAGCAGTATATGATTACTGGAAAGCCGAAGAACTTATCTTTTCATGACGCATAGCAGTTAAGTTAAAACTTCAGGTAAATTAAAACTTCAATAGAAAGAAGCATTTCCTGCCCACTACATAAATATCTTTTTGCCCAGTTATAAAAAGGTGTGTGATACTGGAAGCTAAAGCAATGCAGGCAAATTAAAACAGGCTCTACTTCCTTGCCTTTCATTTTTGGAATGGGTGAGCAACATGCATGGATCAAAGCAAAGGGCTTTGTTTGTGGCTGCATCTCTACTATTTGTCCTTTATATGCCAAATCACACAAAAGCAT
Source organism: Anthoscopus minutus (assembly GCA_013399455.1). NCBI lineage: Eukaryota > Metazoa > Chordata > Aves > Passeriformes > Paridae > Anthoscopus > Anthoscopus minutus. The sequence goes on from VWYI01026726.1 coordinate 49,786, forward strand.
TCCAAAACAAATTTTGCCAAATACTAACTACTAATCTTAAAGGATTATGATTACGTTAGCTTGTTATTCTATATAACTATTTTATTGAGTCATCATTTTTATTATTTATATATTATATTTCAGCTTGGTCAAGTATGCTGTTGAAAAGAGTATGTTTCTACCTTAGATGATGTTTTCTATCTTTCAGTGCAACCTATGCTTCAGTTTTCTGTCCTTCCCCCTTTGCATTAAGCACAAAAGTAAGAAATCCTTTACTTTTCAACAACTACCTTAGTAGATTAAAGACTTTGTTTGATGGAAGCACTATAGCCACCTTGTTTGCAAGACAAGGAATAGGGTCTCATGTAGTTCTCCATCTAAAAAAATAAGTTTATATACAGCTTTACTTCCAGATAAGAACTTCAAAAATCTGTCTTGTTCTGCTTGCTGTATCTTAGAATACTTCTCTGACTTCCTGTCTATTCACTCTCTCGCCCGATAAAATATATACAAGCATTTCCAGGATCAACATTGTAAGTAGCTTTACATGCTCCTTCTACCCCAGAGTTTTCTTCAAGAACACCCTGAACATCCTTGCAGTAATTCCAAATTAGGGAATTTATTCAATAGACATAACTGAGTTGCTGTGCCTCTCTTCACATCAGCTGAAAGTACCTGAGCTTGGGTCAGACATTAGCTTTTCAAGGAGCCCTGTGTTGTGCTTACACACCTTTATGGCTTACATAACTCTTTACTTTTTATATATTTTTTTATTTTTTCTTTGACTGTGTTCAAGTTTTCCATAATGAAAGATATTTCTGGCCTTGCTTATTCCAGAGCTTGCTGGAACCTGATTTCAGTCATACTGGACTACATCAGAAGTAATCGGAATGCAGTAACTCTAAATCTCTTCCGGTGTCACTTAGATCAGGTCTGACTCACTTCTCCTATACCTAGTCTTTAAAATAAAATCTGTTCTTTTTCTCTTTAAAACTATAATTTTGTTCTGCTGTACTTTAAATTGTAGTATTACTTTGAAAAAAAAAACAGCATAAAAATGACATTTCAGGGTTCTATATTTGTCTGACAGCTGTTTCTGTTGCAGAAGTGCTCAATTTATAAGTTAAAAGCTGTCTTTCCTAATACTTTCCTAATACTTAGCCCAGAATGCACAGGGTGTTATGATTTGAGTTATTGACACACCATCTTCATATTCTGCAATCACTGAAGACCATTTTGCATCTTAAAGCCTCTGTTTGCTTGCACCACTCTGACTTCTTCAAATCATGCCCCTGCAAACACAGACAGACCTTTTGCATTGCATAAGCATGTTACAGGTCTAAAGGATCATATTATGCAAGGCAAACATACATTTCAGAAAAAAAAGCAGCTCAAACTTCAGGTTTGAATGGCAGGAATCACAATTATTAATAACAGTAGAATTTCCTTTCTCTATCAGAAACAAATAAGGATCTATTCAAGGTCATTCTTTGGGCGCCAGGTTTAACGCGTAGCACTTTCAGCACAGAGATCTGGCCATCATTCTGCTAAATGTGTCAGGAAAGCCTTAATTTGCTCTCAGAGGAGAGTCTAAGGAAATGAGAACAGTACCTTTCAGTTTGGCAGAAGTGGTGGAATGTTCAGCTGCATTGTCAGCGAATGTGCTGCTAAGGGTGTACACGTAGGAGTTGGCACAGAAAGGGGTAAACTGAAAATTATTGATGTAGCACATTATGGCACCAAGCAAACTTCGACATCTCCTTGCAGTCAAAGGTCTGGTTTTCATTTTCTTTTATAAAATATATCAACCAATTTAGCATTAAAGGTACAAATTTTGTCATATTGGGAATATTGATGTGTTATAACAAAAACAGAGGAACAAAGACTAGAAGTTGAGGGGAATTTTAAAAAATGGAAGAAACAAAGAAAAAATGAAGACATGAAAGAGTTGTGTTTAATTTGAAAAAAACCCAAACCAAACCAAACAAAAAAAAACCACAAAAAAACCCCCACCATCTTTCCCTTCCCTCCTTGCCTTTTTAAAAATATACTTGAAAATGCAACATTTGGAATATTCTACACATGTCTAAGTTCAGGGTCTGTGTTACTTTACTCTTTAGTAAAGCATTTCTTTATCACACTTTGCTCATCCATATATCATTTTGTAGAAAGCCTTTGTGGCAGGCTGATGCATGTCTTACTTTATAAATATTTATCACCCACTGGTGTATTCCTTTCTTTGAAGTTACAACCACTTCTCCTTTTCAGTCCATGTTCCCTTCTTTTTCTTATTAAAAAAAATCTTGTCAAACAATTTTGTTTATGTGAAAATTCTGTGAAGACTAGTTTTGGTTTTAGCCTCATCTTTATTTTGGTTTGCCTTGCTTCCCCCCCTCACTTTTCTTTTTAGAAAGTGAAGGCCTGGAATAAGAATGTAAACAGCATGATCTCTGCTGCTGTTGCATGAATGCAGCAAGGCAAACCTGGCCATTCATAGGCTCATACGCCCATGGGTCTGTCTCCACAGGGATTCCTTGGAACAGCTAGGAGGACTTGAGCTTGAAGGAAGTATGACTGGCCTTTGAAGAAAGCTCAGACACAATCATCACAGACTGTAGCTGCTCAAAAATGAGGATAATACAGTTTTGTGGTTTAACAGGAAGGGATCTTAAAAACATATATTTAAAAACAAAACCAAAACCAACAAACACAATAATGAAAAAACAAAGCAAAGCAAAACAAGCAAAAAAACACTGAAACAAATCAACAACAACAAAAAAAACCACACACGAAAGAAACACCCCACCAAAAGGCCAAAAAACCAAAAAAAACCAAACAAACAAGCAAAAAAAAAAAAAGAAAAAAAAAGAAACCACCCCAAAACAGACAAAAATACTAAAAACAACCCAAAACCACCAAGTCTTTGGCTGCGTCAGGACAACCAAACTGTCTTGTTTGCTACAGCACGAGTGTATTCTTGCCTTGTTATGTAGAGTGAATTCTCTCTGTCCACATAGGATCAATGTTTTCTCATAATCTGATCCATCATGTTATTCTACCAGAGAAAGTGTGGTATTTTACTGAGGTTAAAGTGACATACCTAACTGAGAATCAGCAATTACCTTTCCCAATCAGAAACATGATGACCTAAAATTTATGTCTTATTTTTCTTCCCTATCTCTGTCAGAAAAAATTGCATGTGAAGAGTTTGAGTAAGCTGGACTCAGAGAGAGCAAAAGAGAGGCCTAATTGCTGTCTTGACCTACTTTTACACCCCAGACACTTAAATCCAGGGGTTACACCTAGGTTCTTTTGCTCTGGGCAAATCCAAAGGAGAAATACTGACCAGAGGTAAAAATCAAGAGGTAAAAATCACACTAAAGATTACTGGCAAGCTATGGAAAATCTAGGATTTTTGGCAAAAGACATCATAAATCACTTAGCACAACATGGACTTAGCCCAATCAACATAAAAACCTTTAAAGCCATTCGATGTTACATTCTCGAAAAGGAGATTTAAAGAAGGAGCAAGGGAGAAAAACAGAAAGACAGGGAAGATACAGAAAGACAGGGAAGATACAGACAGACAGACATACAGGCAGTAACTCTTGGGTTCCAGCAATGTAATGGATAGAGAAGTCCAAGATGAAGGTAGGGTTAAGGAACAACATGCTTGCCTCATGGTCAGGCTTCTTACAGCCTTGGCCCATCCTGGGCCTTCTTCCCAGGTGGGATTTATGGTCTCTCGCCCGCTCAGGGACTGGTTTAGGCAAAACTGGAACAGCCTCCAGTGTGCATGACTGACAGGCACTGTGGGGCCACAGGCAATGGGGGACAGGGCACTACCTCACCAGAGCAAAGCCTGATCCACCCCCTACCGCACACTCCAAGAATCCCAAGATGTCTATACAGAAATTATTCTTTTCAGTCTCTGACACCTACCAAATGAGAGTTTCTGTTTTACCCTAAAGTCTGCCATTCTCTTTTATTACCCAAAATCATGTTTGCATTTTCCAGCTACTCCAACCAGTCAAATAAAATGTTTAGCTTACTTTCCTTATGGATGATGAACGTTTAGCTCACAGTGGTCATTATAATGCTCAACTCCCTCTCGTGAGGGACAGTTCATTTCTATGCATGCAGCTCAATCCCGTGCAATCGTTCAAGGGCAGGCTGGATGGAGCTTTGAGTAACCAGGTCTAGTGAATGACATTCCTGCCTATGGCAGGAGGATAGGAACTAGATGATTTTTAAGGTCCCTTTCAACATGAACCATTCTATGATTCTATGATTACTGATATTCAGCTGCTCTTTCATTATTTTGTGAAGTTCTTCAACAACTCCATGTTACCAGCCTTTTTTTCATTCCCTTTTTCAGATTTTCATGCTTACAACACAGTCCCTACTGCAGAGCCAGACACTAATGACATGTCTCCTTTTCTTTCATCTGTTTTAATTAAAAGTACTACTTGTTTACTATCTTCTTTATTCCTTGATGAGTTGGTTTCCTTAGGAAAAATTATTGGGGTATCTTTGTAAATTCCTCATGGAAAATCCAAGCTGACTGTATCAGTGTGTGGGAGAGCTTTCATGAACTTGTTGATTCCTTCATAGAAATTAAACAGGTTTTCCATATAGCAAGTACACATTGACCCTTACTGTCCTTTATCTTATTTGATCTTTTAGCTCATTCTTCGATATTATTTTGCAGGCTGTTCTCATTCTTTTCCAATTTTATCTAATATATTTTTAGAATTATTTACTGACATTTCTGTTCTTTTCAATTTTTCCTCAAATATGACTTTTTCTACTGCCCCATCATACTGGTTTTTGGTCTGTTTTTCAGTACTGTGACTAGTGCAGTATACCTAAATAGTCTGCAAGCTGCTTTGAAATATTCAGCCATCCCTTTTAGCTTCTTCAAGTCTTCATAAGGTTTTGCGGTTTTATTTTTCTGCTGTAGCAGAAAAGGTGGAAAGATGGACAAGTACAACTTACCTTCTTCCTGTTTCAGAACAATACTATAATAGTGGATTAATAAGTTGGGTTATGCATTAAAGTTTCTTCTTTTCTTCTTGTCTGGATGCTCCCTGAAGAAGTTATTTGTGGCAGCAAAATATCAATCTCTGCATCATGACCTGATATGATTGTTACTGCATGGGAGTAATTGAAAACACTCCCCTGTTGCTGCGTTTGCTCTCTCTGCAGTCTCTCTATTTTTCCTCGGGTGCTACAGACCCTCTCAGTACCTGGGTGGGTCACTGGCAGGGCAGGTCTAGTACTGGGCTGGTCCTGTTTGGACTTGGAGTTTCTATTCGTAGAGAATGTCTCTTATTTGTTGACATAATTAATTTATTTATCTGATCTCTCTTCTTCCTGTCCAGACATGTGGGGGTGGCATAAAGCTCCTGTGCCTAAGGGTACTTTCTTAGGCTATAGAAATAGGAATGGAGGAGCAAAGTCTGAAGCCTAAATCTAGAGACAATTTCACCACAACAGCTGTGTACAAGTGGCCAGGTTGCCCACTGAAAGCGTGAGAAAGGAGTAGGATTTGCATGAAAAGTATGCATCTGAAAGAATGCCAACTTGAACCTGATTCATACTAAGGTAGTTTGCCATTGCTGAGAAGGGCCTGAATTGCTTCTGAGGGTTGTGTCATCTGCTAGAAATTTTCTAAAAGAAAAATGCAATAGTGTGATATGTCACTTGTTAACCAATCTGTCTGCCCAGACTCAGATTTCTAGCCTCTGTATACTCTCCTGGTGGGAAAAGCGATGAGTGTCTGATGTCTGAAAGTGGTGCTGTGTCTTCTTCCTGAATTGGGCCATTTCTGGGGCTGGCATGACCCTGTCTCAGTGAAGAAGACACTTCAGCTCTCTTAGCTCAGCTGAGAACTAAGATTTAGACTTTTGAATGGGTTCCTTCAGTAGAAAGACTCTATGAAATTGCATACTGTAACTGGATTATTTTTTTACCTCTAGCCTGATATCCATTATCTTCACATTTTTCAAGGGTATTCAACTCTGATCATTCTCATATGTAGTTCAGTGAACTGCATGTATTTTCTACCACCTTACTTTCTCCTCTTTTATACTCAGTGATCTTTCTTGGAAAACAGGACTTCATTTTGCTTTCAGTTAAGTCACCCATGTTTGTAACACCCATCTGCCTTCATTAAGATCAAGCCAACTGCATCCTAATTCAGCCATAAGAGGAATTCTTCTGTGTGTCTAAGTTGTGGAGGAGCAGTCTTCTCAAGAGCCCCTCTAGGGATCTCTACTAGTATTGCTTGCCAACTTTCCTCTGAATGTTTTTCGTGTTTGAATAAAGCTGCTATGTTGGTTTTGTCTGCTGTTATATGACATTCTGGAAGCCATTAATTCTGTTGATATACATTTCTATCTTCTCAGAAACAGTAATTTTCTCATGTAATAGAAACTGTATGAGTCAGACATATTAAATAATTCATAGAATTGTAGAATGGCCTAAGTTTGAAGGGACCTTAAAGATCATCTAGTTCGTGCCATGGGCAAAAATACCTTTCAGTGGACCAGATTTCTCAGAGCCCCATTCAGCTTCTCCTTGAACACTTCCAGAGATGGGACATTCACAGCTTTTCTGGGCATCCTGTGCCAGTGTCTCACCACCTTTACAGCGAAGAATTTATATCTGTCATCTGATCTAAATCTATCCTGTTCCATTTAAAGCCATTCCCCCTTGTCTTGTCACTACAGGTTCTTGTAAAAATCCCTCTCCAGCTCTCTTGTAGCCCCCTTTATGTACTGGAAGGCTGCTTTAAGGTCTTGCAGGAGCTATCTTTTCGCCAGGTTTAAAAACTCCAGCTCTCTCAGCCTGTCTTTGTAGGAGAGGTGCTCCATCTCTATGATCATCTTTGTGACCGTCCAATGGACTTACTCCAGCAGTCCATGGAGAGTTGAATACTGTACTCTAGCTGGGGTCTCACAAAAAGGGATTGAATTTGTTCCTATGTCTGCCATTCAAAGACAAAATAACCCGTTCCCTCTCACAGTCCTCATAAGATGAAGATACATTGATACTATCTAGTCATGTGGACCTTTCTCCCAACTCTTTCACTTTTGGTGCTCAGAGCCACTGGTTATTGGAGGGAAAAAGGAAACCTCATGGTTCATTTTACTCTGTCCTGCAGAGAATATTTGGGATTCTCTAGCAGATAATGACTTTCTGCACTATTTTCCCAGTCAATGTAATTTTAGAAAAGCTGATGAGAAACAATAGTAGACAGGTGAGATAAGATCATATGGTGACATTATGGGATACAGCTCTTTTGAAACCATGAAGCACCCAGAGGTCATAAAAGTTGGGCAGCAGGTATTTGCAAACTGTGGATTTGATCACTGTGCTATACTTCTATCAGCAGTATAAAGGAGGACAGTCACTCTGACCCCAACACAGTACTTCAAATCAGTCTGTGTCTGTATTTCCAGCAGACAGGCAAACTTAAGTAAGAAATGAATCACTGAGGGCAGCCAAAACTTCGACTCTGTTAGCCTGTTGACAAGCATGGAAAGAATTGTCATATGCACTGAAACTAACCCAGTGACTCAATAGCCAAAGCAGCATTGTGAAGATGCTCCTCTAAGGTAATAAAATCCACACTGAGTAGAAACTCTCCATGTATCTGTTTACCAGAATAATTTGGTGTTATCTGCCTTTGTATATTATTAACTTGATCTAATTTGTTTAGGATAGATTTTTTTTCAGTATTAGCATATTGTTCTACCTATGAAAAAGGCAGCGCTTAGTTCTCCACTGTTCTTTTCAGATGGAGCATTTCAATAAGCTTATACAATAGCAACAGTTCTCAACAACATTCTTAGAGTAAAATGGAAATAAAATGGCTGGAGGAAATGGAAAACATCTGGATTGTACTATCTAGTACTGCACTCTGTGTCATGATAGAGGAAGGATAGCTGTGTGATAGGTGTTTTACACCTGAAGTGTAAGCTTTAGTTGTACCAGGTTAATACACTAGCAGCTGGAATCAAGTAACTCTTATGGTATTATTATCTTGGAGCAACTTCCAAGTCCAGTTGGATTTGTCTTTGCTGGCAGTAATAATCACAGAATCATCTAGGTTGGAGTCTGAGTCCAACTGCATGAACAGTGATCATAATGAAGGGAAGAAAACAAATATTTGAACATGTCTTAGTAGTTTCTGAAACAAATACTTTCTCTAGAACTGATTGCATTGATTTTTTTAAAAAATATATTTTCATTAAGAGGAAACCAGTTCAGTTCTCCAGGCTTTGTAGAAAGGCTTTCCGTGCCTAATTATTTAAAGGCCTGCTGATAGCTGTGATGGCCTATGCTTGAGCACCATGCAAATAACCTGTTTAAAGATCAGTTTGAGAATTCTCACCCCACTGGAATGTAGGAGTCCATTTATCACCATAGGAATGCAATGACTGGTGAAAACCCTTCATAAATTCATCCTACTTTCAAATATGAGGGTACTCAGATAATTTCCCACTAAGAGCAGGAAACAGATGCTTGTAATCAGGCCTCTGATCATTTCATCTGACTACCTGTCAGTTTCCAAATTAACGCATGTGAACTGACAGCTTTCCAATACTTTTTTTTTCCTTAATGAAAATTCCCTTTTATCTGTGTAAGCATCTAGTTCTAGATTATATCAAGGGAATTGTGGTGATAGTAGTTGAAGACCTAACAGTCTACAGGCAAAAGGAAGTTGCAGTTGGCTGTAGCTTTTGTACTTCATGTGTTTCACAAGTAGAAACGAACAACCTAAAATTCCATTACTTGTTGGGCCATGAATTCAAATGTCCATTTAACATATTCACCCTGATGAGAAAGATATAATACTGTTCAGTCCAAAGAACTGTTCTGTCCAAAGAAAGTCCAAGTTCCTGTGAATTTCCCAACATGAAATACATATTAAGGAATAATTACACAAGGCTTGGTGAAACTCCCTTTATTTATTTCACTTGTGTTGTTGCTGCTGTTGTATAAGAAAGAGCAAAATAACAAAAAGAACAAAGTAAAATAAAGTAACAGCTGATCCAAACATTTTTAACATGTTGAAATCCCATTCCAAATGCAAAGACTCTTTCTGCCTTTCTTTGCATTGATTTGCACAAGCGTTTTCTATGTGAGCCAAATACATCTCTGGTATAACTTCACTGAAGTCACTGGACTTACACCAGAGGTGTTTTTGGTCCTCTGTCCTGGGTAAATACAGTAGGAATAAATTGGTCACGCAGGCAGAGTGTCTGGCAATAAGTGCACTGAGTGGTCCTGGCAAATCAATAGGAAAAATCTAAAATAAAAAGCCCAAATAAGTCTTTTACTTAATATAGGGCCTAAAAATCTACTGGGAGCTGTTGAATACTGCCCACTAACTGTACAAAGTATAGGTAGCATGCCTTCCAAATATCAAAATACCAGACGGTATGCCGTGAAAATAAATAACTTCTAATATAAACAAATGAGAACATATCAAACTGTTACCTCTTTAAACATAATGTAAATAAAAAAAAATATCAGTCCTTCTACACAATAAATATTAAGAAACCATTGACATAGTTGAAATGTACTCATATAAATTAACAACTTTAATTACATTAGCCAAACAGACATTGGTTAAAGCACTGCATGTAGTATGCAAAATAATAATAATAACAACAATAATAATAATATCAACGCAATGTATTGTTTTTGAAAGTGTTTAAATACAAAGAAACCCATTGAGAATTAACAGATTCATTATATCTCAAAAAATAAATAGCTATAAAACCCAGAAGTGCTGCTTGTTTCGGCCCATGAAAACCTTGCTTCTAGTTGTTCACAAAGATCAAGTTATGATTTTTATTTACTCATGCTGAAAACATTTTACTCCACATGTAATGGAGTGACAGCATATGGGGGAGTAAAGCTTTTTTCAGTGTAAGGAAAGGGATTAGCATCTGGTTCTTATATTGATGCACACTATTGACATGAGGTTTAACTTAAAGAACTTAATAATTTCCATCGTATCGACCTACACTTCAGAAATAGATTTTGCTCAATTTACTGATGCTGACCGGTAGGAAACCTTCTAGGAAAGGAGACCCTCTGAAAATCAATGGCATTGCTTACAGAGTAAGGCACAATTCCACATGAGTAGCTATAGTCCATCAATTTTTAGTTTTGCAAATAGGCTTTACAGATGCCAAACTTCTCTGTCTAAGAGATACTGCTGCTAGCTTCTACATGGTCTTGTGGTGTCACTGTTAAATGAACTTGATGGGTTAATTCTCAACTAAATACAAAAAACGAAGGTATATATAATGGAGCCCTACTTAGCAGCGATTTGGTAGGAGACTGTTTCTATTGAAGTCAATGACAAAACTCCCATTTCATTCAGTTCTACAGTTTTGGGCACTGGACCATGTGAGTACACAATAATTACAAGCATCTGTAAGCATTTCCTTTTGCTAAATTTAAAGAATACAAATACATTCAGTCCTCCCAAAGAAACATCTTAGTATGCACTTATGCCAGTATCTTAGGCTCTATATCCAGTGGCCATCTGACAGGGAGACGTGGAAAGACAACCAAATGTAGTCAACTCTCAAGCAAGAAGATTATGGAGGTACCAAACAAATATATTTCTGTGATTAAGTGTATATTGAAAATATATTTTCAATATAAACAGTAGATAGGTTATATGGAAAGGAATGTGTTAGTAGTTAAGAGCCTTTCTTTTTTTTTTTTGGTACAGTCATACCTGAAAGAAGAAGTAATTTTTAAGGCTGCATGCCCTAGAACAACTGCTTAAATATGGTAACAATTTTTAATGCTATTTTAAGTACATGCAGATTTAATTAAATCAAATTATCAGGGATGGGCTATTTGCTGGAATCAGTCAGCCTTGATTAACATCCCAATTTCTTATTTTACTTTATCATACAGTTTTTCATTTCCCTCTACTTTAAATAATTCTGAGCACAAATCAAAACCTCATGACTGATTCTAGAAATTGGAGGGAGAAATCTTTAAAATTTTTGACCAGTATACACACACAAGCAAAAGCTAGAAGTAGGGTTTGGGAATAGTTACTTCTTGATTTGAAAACTTCTGGTTTTGGGGTAGCTATCATGAAACTTGCTCATAATATCTAAAATCCTATTTTCTTTCCTCAACTGGAAGTTGTCTCAGGCTAGTTTCATGTTTTTCAGTCCAGTCCCTGTTCATCATATTAAATCTGCTATCAAATTCAGGATCAGGATTATTTTTTTAAAGGACCTTTCTCCTTTAGCCAGAAAAACCATAAGTCTAAACCTATTTTACTAGCAGCCAATGGAAGTTTTGCCATTGTCATCTAAGGAAAGGTTCTGGGATTTCAGGTCTCCAACACTTTCTAATTAATCACTGTTGAGAATGATTTTTATCAATGTGAGCCATCTGACCTGTTTCCCTTACCACTGTGTTCATAGATCCACCATGATGCAAACAGCCTCATTCAAATAATTGGATTAAACAACGTTGGCTATGGTGCCATTCATTCAGAATCCTTTCTCTCCCTTGACAATGCCTACAGCAGAAGGAATCTGTGATTCAATCTGGCACAACTTTGCCCATGTAACTAGTTTTACTGATCTTGTTAGGATGCTAGCTGACATCAAAGGGCCTGTTGACATGAGTAACTATTCTGGGATATCTGATGATATAAATAAGGGTTCTGGGGCATCCAATTTTAAGGCCAAGTACAAAGACCAGTGAACTAAATGATATTCTCCTCAACAACTCTCACAGTTCTTGAGGAGAGTATCATGTTTTGTCCCTGCTCCTGCTCCAAAGCCTGGCTCTGTTTCTAGAAAAATCAACAGAAATTCTGCCACATGTTTCAAGCAAGCAGGGCCAAGAACTTGTTTAAAGTTATAAAGATAAATTAGTTGTATATTTTTTTCCTGATACTTTTCCTACTAGCATTTGGTAACCCTCCCTTTCCCCAGGAAGAAAACACAAAAAAACCCAACAAACTGATGCAAATAATTTAACTCAGAAAGCCTTGATATTTTACAGAACACTTTAGTGACAAATTTAGTGTTTAACCAATTATATTTTTTCAACTTTTTTTTTTTGCAAATTGCAAACAAGTCTGTAAAAAAATGCGTTGTATAAAAAGTACATAAATGTATAACCCATTAGCTGTACTATGCAATCTAAATATTGTGGAATAAATTAGATAGAAAACTTAACTATATGCATGTATGTTGATATCTATTCAACAGAGGAAAGGGCTATTTTTTTTCTTTTTTATCTTTTCTTTTTTTTTCCCTTTTCTTTTTTATCTCTGTAGATACATACAAATACAGACATGCGCCTATGCGCACATACATATGCACACGCAGAGAACACACACGCACACATGCACACACAAACAGTTTTGGCTGACAAAAAATGAAGGCCCTGATTACACTGTTTAAACATGGTTCTTGCCATGAAGGTGCTAACACACTATCCCTAGCCAGTGTGACTGGGTTATATTGTGCTATCTTTTTTCTTTTTTTTTCTTTTTCTTTTTNCAACAACAAAACAAAAATGATATAAACAAAATAGGCTTCATAATATCTTGGCTTTCATAATTTATATATATGTATATACATATATATAGTTGTGTGTATATATATACTGTAGACATATATATAATACGTATATATATAATATAATACACTCTAATATAACATATTATATTGTCATATATTATATTTTATATATACATATTATTATGAAGACATATATACATATATATATGTNTCTTTTTTTAACAGACTGTGCTCTCAACAAGATGGGGAGCCATGTGTAGTACTTCGTTCCAGGAAAGGCATTTAGAAGCCTGTCTCATCAAAAGGCAGCTAACTGGGGCTTTGTTCAGCAAACCTATAAGAGTCTGAAGCTTCAGGCTCAGGGTTATCAAACTCAGTGTAAACAGGGCCTAAAGGTTTCTCCCATTCCCTCTTATTATCTCTCCCTTACCCAAAGACAAATGTAAGTTTAACATTCTTTTAAATATGACAGTGAAAAATTTTTATAAAACAACTATCTACCTATGCCCTATGGGTTGGACCCTTCAGGTTAGGTGTTGACACTGAAAATTAGGTCTTACAGGTAATGCGCAAACCCATTAAGAGTTGTTGTGCTAGAGGGTGGTGGTTGAGAAAGCCAATATTTCAGCAAAGACTGTGTTCCAAACAGAAATTCAACCACAGTTGCCATTTTCTGTACATTTGCAGGAGCAATGGTGGACAGGGCCCAAGGCTGCTTGCAATTTTACATCAACGCTTTTTAAGTGTACATCAGCACTTTAGGTTTCTCTTGCACAAATACCATTTTGAACATGTAGCCTCACACTTGGCAGTAAGAAACAAAAAATCTTTTAACATACTGTGCTTTGCACACAAACATTCATTGTTTTAAGAACAGTAAAATAAAGCCAGAAGTGCTTATACCTTGTGTATACATATATATATATACATACAGAAATATATACATATATATGTATATCGCTTGGTCAAAGTTGTTTCCCTACAATGCACATTTGCTGTGCATCAGGGCCAAATTTAGTGTTCTGCATACAAAATAGTGTAATTATGCTCAGATGGATCTCAGACCCAAGCACCTTGGATCCAAATCCCAGGGATTTTCTGGGCTTACTTCAAATGGCAATTTTCTGCTGAGGGCACTATTTGAATTTAACTGGTTAACAGATATTCTAGCCTGAATGTAATCAACCCCCTGACTCTTAATTCAAACCCTAACTCACTACAGGTGAATGGTACCAACCACAAACAGACTTTATAGAGGCTTGCACAAATGTCTTTGGTGTATGTGTCTATTCATTTTAAGGTACAAAATAATAATAATTATTATAATAATAAAAATAGCTATTTTGTGTGCTGTAGCAGTTCTTGTATAGCTCAGAATAAGTGCAGCTCTCAACCCCACCCACACCCAACCACCCTCCCTTGCAAATATTTGTTAAATAAGGATTAGACAGGTCAGACACCATTGTAGTGCAAATAGTAAACGATTAAAAATTTTTTTTACAAAATATAGAAATGTTTGACTCCAGTAACTGGACAAACATGTTCCTTTCAAGTATCTCTCACTGAAGATTTTTTTTTTAAAACAAGTTACTTCCATTTTAAAAAAAAGTCTCTCTGGTTTTTTTTTTCTTTCTCTTGCAGGTAAACAGTTTCAAACCATCTAGGTTGCATAGTTCTAACATTGTAAGCACCTTTACAGAATGTAACTTTAATTCTTTCATTAATTTTTTGTTCTGTTTTTTTCTTCATTTTTCTTTTTTCCTTTTTTCTTCTTTTTTTTAATGTAGTGCAGAAGATGAAGGTGTACACACCTGCACACTATTGACCCTTGATCAATGTTAAGTACATGTATTTGTATTGCATCTGTATATATAGAGGCATGTATATAAATACATAGCCATATATATATACAAACATAAACACAACACATCTACTCAGTTGCTCTGTAAATGTGGGGGGAAAGCGCCAGTGACTGCATTGATCATACACATGGCTTTCATTGACCTTTTGGACTTTGTAGAAATTTCTGCAGGTTAGATGAGCTGCTACCATGGCTTGACCTGATGGGTAACTAAGGGAGGGAACAGAAATTCCTTCCCCTAGTAGTGACTAATGTTTAGTATACTATGTGACAAGATAAGGAGCATACTGAAAGGAAGGGGAAATCCCCAATCCATACCACAATTCAGATCTACATAATTCAAGCCCAGCTTTATGACGTTCACTTCCTTTTTTTATAGCTGAAGCCTTTTCTGATCCTCCGTAAGTCTTTTTTTTTTTCTTTTTCTTTTTCTCTCTCTCCCTTTTCTTGCTCTCTTCTGTTTTTGTTTATATTTCTGATGATTGTTTCACTCAAAAAAGATTATACCATGTCTGGTCTTTCCTCTTCTTGGGCTTTTGATACATTTCTTCTTAACAAGAAGGGTCTTGTGCACACCAGCATCTACGAACAGCCACATTCCTCCACAATCATATTCTGTATGTCTTTCTTAATGATGTTCTGGCCATCATCATAGTAGAGCATGGACATTGGCCGGAGCTTGGTGGGCACACAACATGATTTGAGGTTGGCAAAGGGGCTATGGCCCCGCATGCGGTAGTGGTTGATGACAGTGGAGTGGAAAGATAATGATGAACCAGATGTGCCTGCTATATGGCTGGGACACTCTCCTTCGCAGTAGTTGGCGTGATAACCTGTAGGAGCAATGATCCAGTCACTCCATCCTATGTCCTTGAAGCTGACAAAGAACTGCTTCTTACAGCAGATGTTGACTTTGCCATCACACTCCAGGCCTCGTCTCCGCCGCCTGTGCTGCCGATCCTCTGAGTGCCGGGCAAGCATCATCAAGAAGGGACGATGTGATTGCTCCTTCTCCTCTTCTACTGTGAATTCTCCAGCTTCCTTTTCTTTCCCTTCCCCATCATCTTCCTTTTTCTTCTTCTTACCCAGTAGCACCAGGCTGGCTCCAGTCTCTTGACACAGGTCACAGGCAATCCGCACATCCAAAGAGTTCTTGCCTTGGTCCAGGAGTCTCTGGACACTGCTGGAGACAGGAAAGATGTGCCAAGTGCTCTTACGGGTGTCCACTGCCTTTTCTGAAATCAAAGTCTCACTCTTTTCACCTTTCAGCCCCCCATCCTCTGTATCTTCTGCTCCTTCAGAATTGCCTTTTGGCTGCCGCTGCTGTTGAAACAGGCGGATGGTGACTTTTGTCCTGCTCCGGTTGGCCTTGGAGACCTTCAGGAAGAGCCACACTTCAGCATGCTCCACCACCGATAATTCACTGCCTTCCTTGGAAATCTCAAAGTGCAACATTTTCTTGGCTGTGCCTGATTTGGTAAATGGAAATAGACAGGAAGAACTTGTTAGTATGTCTGCTTGCATTTTGTTAAAGAGACTTCTGTTACTTTTTCCACAGGCATGAAGTGCCCTAGGTTTTCTATTTGGTTCTTTAAATATTTATGGATCTTCTGTTCTAACCTTCCTTCACCCCCTCCTCAGTTTGTATTTTGTGAAAATTCTCTTTTTAGAAAAGTATATATTTGCCTGTTTTCCAGCATATTTTAACCAGAGAATTTTTCATAGTAAAAATATTGTCATTTCATGGCAAACAAGCAACAGTGTCTGCCCAGGGTTCATTTGCTTAAGCTGTCTTTGTGATCACTGTTAAATGAAAGGCAAAAATGCTTTATGATGGCAGTCCATATGTACCATATGCATAAAAATCTATACCTAATATCTGGTTACGGAATGAGGTCCAATGCTGCCAATTCTTAAGCAATACTTTGAAAATTATGTGGAAAAGAGTTTTACCCTTTCTCCCTCTGTAAAAATACATCCTTCATTTGCATCTTAAAATGAGTTTTAAATATCTATTGTTTCAAAAACAAACACATGCTATCATATGAGCCTCAGCTTTAAGAAATTTGCAGTTATATTGTAAAGAATTGAAGAACTGCAGCAGGCAGACTTTTCATCCTGTTAGATGTTAGCTGTAGATGCAGTTCCTAATTTAACACACTGTACTTGCTGTGATTATAGTAATGGTGAATACACTGAGAAATGAGCTAAAGAACTGTATAATTATGGGGATGGTTCTCTGGCATAATTGTATCAACTTGCTGAGATGTCATTATGATGATTGTGATGGTGAGGAGGTGTTTCTCGGATACAGAGCTCATATCCCTGGCAGAAGCTGGAATGAATAATGAGGGCTGTTTAATGATTTGATCACTAGAGCATGAAGAAGTTAAGAGAGAATGAATTAGATGGGGGGTGGTGGTGATATTTTTTCAAGAGGTACTTTTCTGTTTTTTGACAAAGAAAGAAGCCCTGATGACGTCTTTTCTTCCTTCTCAGCATGGAGGCCAGGATGGTCTGGGGTCACATATTTGCTATGTACAGGTATCTGGCCTTAGTGAGAAAAAAACAGTATTCATAGTTATCAATTTGTCATTAATATTATTCTTGAGCTATCCATAGTTCTTTACCAAATTTTCTTTGCAGCAATTCTTCTTGTCAGTGAACCAGAACTTTGCACCCTAAAAACAGCAAATGGTGATCAAAACAGAAGTGGCTGGACATATACAGGAAAAATTGCCCTCATTGTAGCAAGGCTCTTCTCCTTGCTTCCCACTACAATTGAATTCACACTGGCCTCTCTGACCATTCCCCTGTTCACCCATTCTCAGGTGAGACAAGACTGGAGAAAAATCACAAGAGACATCTACCTTGTCTTCACTTGCAAATTCAAGAGTTGCTGATTTCTGAAGTTTGTAGGCAGGCTGTGCTGCCTCTTGAGCTACCTGTTGCTTTTCTTCTTTGTGAAGTACTGGCACTGACACATTCAGCTTTCCCTTGTGGCATTCCCAGGTCAAAGAGAGAGACATTTCTGAATTACAGTGTCCAAAGGGCATAGTGTTTTATGTTTGTTTTCCCTCTAAGTGAGAGTGTGAAATTGTAGACTTCATCTGTCACTGAGATATGGAACCACGTGGTTTGTGTTAACTGCGTCTCACAGATGGCTGATGCCCATCTCCAGAGTGAGATACATTAATTTCTCAGGGAGCTACATGAACCAGTGGGACCAGTGCTTTAGAAAAGGACATAGCTTATAAAAAAGACAGAGCAAGCTGACCAGTACTGTGAGGCATGATGAAATTACTCTTTTTCTATTTTTTTTTTATTGATTCATTTAATGACGGAATGGCTAGTGGTGGCTTTTCTATGTTGATAATCAAACTATGTCAAAGCTGCCAGCTGTTTTGGAGCAGAGGTCAGCTGATAGATACCAATCTCACTCCTGACTCAGTTTCAGAACATAAGGTGTTGTACAATGATGTCCCTCCAGTCCAAAGGAAGTCTGGTTCAAAAGGCTGGTTGCCTTGTATGCAGGGATGTTATAGAGTGTTCTCTATAAGGATGGATACTTCTAAAGGCTGTGAGAACCAGCTGGTCTCTGGCTTTATTCCCCTGCCTCTCTCTTCTAAAACAAGCTTCTAACTTTAGGTTATCCCTTTCCAGTCCTGATAAATCCCTTCTGAGTGGGACCTGGACTTCAAGGGAACCAGAAGGCAGGTGATGCGCCAAGGGTGGGTTGCTACCAACCAAGATTCTCTATCCAACCCATTCTGCTTCCTGCCTCTACCCAAGCAAACCTTGGTGAAAAAAAAGGTGGTTTAGATCAAGCTGCAGAAAGCCTTCTGGCACCAGCAGCCTCTTCCCAGCTGCTCTCTTTCCCCAGAGCTCACAGACTTGTGTGTGGAATAAGCATGAATTGCTGGGAATTTCCATACTTATTTTGTATTCTTGAGAAACCAAGCTGGGCACAGACAGCAGTTCTGACACTAGCAGGGGTCCTGTGCATGGGCAGATCAACTGTGCTGGACATGGACATGGACAAAAGAACTGGTCATCTGCTCTGGAGAAAGCAGAAGGAGTGTGCAGACCTGGCTCAACAGTGGAAGAAGCTGTATGACCCATCAAATCTGAAAAGCCAGGCAGCCCTGCATTACAGACCTAATAACCTAATGCTTTGAAGAGCTACTGTATGGTATTTCACATTCTGTTATTCCTATGCTAGTGGGAGTGGAAAACAGTTATGAAGCAATGTATCTGCAACAGCAAATATTTGTATTACCTTTTGCACTGGCCAGAAGCATAGTGATGCAAGTAGTCTTTTTGAAAATATTACATGAAAGAAAGAGGACCTCAAAAACCATCTTAAATAGCTTTCAAATGCTCCTCCATGTGTGAAAGTAGAATTCTTCATTACTAAAAATATTTGAACAGTATGGGGAAAGTACATGAGTACTTGCTTTTTCTTTACTTAAGGGAAGTGAGCTTGAACAAGGTAGCCTAAGACATGTTCTTATACAGGGATAACAGCCTCCTTGTAGGTTGTTAGCTACAATAACAGCCTCTCTGGATGTGGTTAGCTACATTTTCAGAAACAAATGGTGGATTAAGATTCTAATGAAAAAAGATGCAGGAAGCTTATCTGAGCCTAATATTTCTGAATGAAACAAAATCCTGAAACCTGCATAGCTAATAAAAGGTTTTATAGCAATTAAAAAACACTTTCCCTTTCATAGGTCTTTTTAGAAGGAGACTGGGAATGGTGCAAGGTTGAGGATAAAAAGCATGCTTTCACATTAGGAAAAAACGAAGCTTTTCTGAATTCTCTCCACATTCACAACTAGTTTGTTACGATCACACAGCACAAATGGTATGAATCCTGCAGTTTTTAAGAGGTCACTGTTCTCAGACAAGCACATTTTGAAATCAGAGTTTGGCCTGTGCTAAAACCAAATTGAGACCCTAGGATCTGGCTTAATATGGTTACACATTCACTTTATAACAGGATCTTTGTTTCCAAAAAGTTCAGTGCTACAATAAAACAAATTCTTCAAGTGTTCTGAGACAAAAAAAAATCTATATTTAATTTTATCCAGATATTTCTTAGGGATTTACTAGTCTTTTCTTTTAGGTCTGAATTAATGGTCAGGATCAAAGCTTCAGAAATATATACTGTTCGTCAAACTGAAGGTAAAAGGGAGATTCCTGAAATCTGGGGGGTATCACTTCGATTATTACATTTTGTTTACCCTTTTGTCCTGCCTTTACATTTGTCACAGCAGATTTACAAGGGTCTTTTTCCATTTGTAATCATCCTGCTCCTCCTGCCTGACTGCTGAGGAAAGACCCACAGCCCAACAGTGATAATGCCTTCATCACTTCCATGCTCATATAAACAGCAATGTCAACAGCCTGGATTGTTATCATAGCAGAAGGCAGCTATGATATGAAAAAGGAGACAAGGGACTGTTTTCGGCTCCTTTTGATTGCTTTTCTGCATTTCCCTTTCCCAAAACTTTGGAGAGGCCACCTCTCTCTGCTTTACTGCTGAGCAAAGTCCCTTCCAGAAGGAGGGCTGTGATGCCAAAGGAGCAGTCTAGCAGGGCGAGTGACACCAGCAAATGATGTGAGAAGTGGTTAAAAATACAAGCTCTGAGAAGCAGTGCATATATGGTAAAAGGTTTAATGGAAGGAGTTACTGAATGGAAAGAAAGTGTAGCAGTATATATAGCATGGGAGTTTTCTCATCTCTGTTTTTCTCTTCACTAGCACTCATGCACCTTTTTAGGAGAGAAACCTGAACATGGAAGCAGAGAGGAGCCTGCACAGGTACCCTCCTCGCCACCTCTGGAACAGCTGTCCAGGGCTCACACAGGGCTCTGTGATCAGCACCTGCTCCCAAGCAGCACTTGGGTGATGCACAGGAGCCTGTGGAGGGATTGGCAGAACCCTTGAAGGCCCAGGCACGGGGGCACTGGAGGGGCAGCCCTGCATGAGGCAGCTCCTGCTGTGCTCCAGCAGGAATCTGCAGGTCCAGTGCACTCTGAGGCAAAGGATCCTTCCTTCAGAATGGTTGGCTTTAACTATGCAGTTGAAGTTCTGTTAATTGCAATTTGCAGCAGGATTCAAAATCAAGCTCTGTTAGCTCAAGCTACATACATATAGTAGGTGGGGTTGAAGCTATACAATTGAGAGTATCTTCTTTTGAGTAAAATGTGAAGATATTGAAGTTTTTTTAACTATATGCTGTTAAATTATTAAGGCTTTTTCTTTCATAATGAAAGTGATTATCCTTTACTATGTGGATAAAATAATAGACATTATAATGTGGCTTATTCTTCATTTCTCTTAATAGACAAGATTTATTTTCCTTTGAAAAATGCTCAGTGTGTAAGAAGGTGCTATTGCTTTAAATTTTTATGCTTCTCCGGTGCTTAATTTTGAAACGATTTTACATTATACTGTAAGTGAACTGTTTTTCCATACAAAGCAAGCTTTTTTTTCCTTTTTTAGTTGCTAACTTTACTACTGCCTATGTTTAGATTTGGGGGAATTTGTACTGCGTGCCAATCTGTAATTACATTCAAAAGCATCCTTCCCTTCACTTCTCATTTCCGTTCCCCAGGAGACAGAAAAAAAATAGGTTACTAGAAAGGTTCCTCTAAAGAGAGTGAAGAGAAGAGCATAGTTATTGAGAGATAATTGCTCAAAATGTTTACTAATGAGTGACCACTGGAGTTAGATGAATTCTTTGCAGCATAGAATTTATTCAGAAAATTTAGTGTTATCGTCTCGTAATTATCCCCTAGGCAGACTGATGATTACAAATGTCTTATTGCCACAGTAAGACAGTGGCCATTTCCATGAATGCATTTCAGCCTATGGATCACTGGAAAACAATTTATTCTGATTATTCATTATCTGGCATATGTGACCAGTCATCCAGGTTGCATACTTTCATTCCTGCTCTCTTACTGATGCCTCTTACAGTGGGAGGAGAAATTACGGCATAATTAATACCTTATCTTTATGCTCACCTACCATTAGCTGCCAGAAAAGAGAGATTTTGTTGTAAGAGAAAAATAAACTGAAAAAGAAAATCAGGAGAAAGAACTATTCCCCGAGCATTTAGTTGGGGGAAAGCAGCAGCGACATTATTTAAATACCTTTTCTTGAGAAGTTAACCCAAAGAGGCATTGACAAGGTCATTCAGAATGTGAAATAATTCAGTTCTGGTGAACCTTGACTCTCCTCTGCTATTTTGTTAGGAGGGAAGCACTTTACATCCACAGCTTTGAGTTCTTTCCAAATTGAAAGCCCTTCCCCCACATGGCTTTAAATATTTAGAAACAAAAAAGGTGTTTGTTTGGTTGAAGCTGGGGTTTTTTTTTATTTGATTTCTTCGTTTACGTCTAAAATAGCTCAAGCAAAGTTTAGCATCATTTGCACCAGTAAAATATTCCAAGGTAAAAACAATCCCAAGTCTTTGTCTCTTTTTTTTTTTTTTGAGAGGGCAATATTTTTGTGCATACTTGTAATAATTTGCTGTAAATTCTAAAATTAAGTGGATCAGAGGCTGCCAGTCTGTTTTCTTAAAATATTTAATTTCTATGCAATAAGGCCCAAATTCCAAGCCCACTGAAATGAATAAGAGAACTTCCAGTTGCTTCCAGTGAACTAAGCTTCAATCCTAAATCAATGTTACAAAGCTCTGTTGCATTAAATGAGATTGCCTTCTCATAGGCATATCTCTATATATAGATATAGATATAAGAACTCCTCAGCATGAGTCACTTATATGCATACAAGGTAGATATATCCTGCACAGAGGAAAACACATGAATGCCCATTCTTTTCTGCAGGAATGGTATGGGTACAGGTACAGGTATATGAGCCTGTCTACCCTAGCATACCTGTATGTAAGTACATACATGTGTTTATACACACATACAGGTAATTATATATTCATATATTCCCTAATAGAACAGAAAAGTGTGGGCCTGACTACACAGAGATGGACACATTCAGTACTTTCTGTCTGTCAGGTATGTTTTTCTAAACTGTTTCCCATCTTCTTAGATTCATTTCTGCTTTCTTGGGTCATTCTTTAAACCAGCTAAGCCCCCTGAATTCTCACATTTTGATACAATGAAACAGATCGATACAGAATGGCTTTCCTCTTCTGGAAGTAACTTGTTTTCATTTGCTAAACTTGAAATCTTTGATTTGGTATGCTAAGGGGGAAAAAAAAAAGAAATAAACAAGGGAAAATGGGCTTGTTTTCTAAAAGTGAGGACATTGCAATAAAAAAAAAGATGTGAGCAAATCATCTCTGATGATGATTCATAGTCACATTTCTCAGTATCTTGTAAAAATAATATTTATAATTTCAGATCTCTGTAGATTTCCAGCACTTCTAGCATCCATCAGTTTATCTTTTACCACTCTACCTATTTCCTTCCTCCATTATTTTCCTTGCAACTTTTCACTTCAGTAAATCCCTACCTTTAATATAAACTAGAAGACAGAAACGAGCCCCACTCAGAGCAGCTACAGATAAGCATAAAGTTCTCTGGGATTCAGAATCCAATTAGGTAAAATAAAGAGTTTGCAGGAAGGTTGCCTCGTGTGGAGCAAAAAGCCTTTGGAGTGTGCCCTCTCGTGGCCGTTCATTATTCAGCATGAATACTTGTACCCTTAAATACAGTTCTTTTCAAAAGAAAATTGATGAAATTATTCAAAATACATAAGCAACACATCCTTTGGGCTTTTTCCTCCTAAACTGAAACTTGGTTGTATAGGGTAGGTATCTTCTGGAAAAAGGCATAATGTACATATATGTATCCCTCTGCACATGAAAGTAGGCATCACATGATCAAGTCAGTTCACCTTGAATTCTGTACAAAGTGGTACAAAACAGTAGAAGTGGTCTGAATCGATAGCAGAGTTCTCTCTTTTTTTTTTTTTTTTTTTCTTTCTGGAATTTCTCCCAATGATAAACCTTTAGATTTCAGTATTTCCATCCAATAATTCCTATTGCCTTTTGGGGGCTGATGTTAGCAACTCATTTCATTGGTAGTTTAGTTACCAGGATCAAATTCAGTTGGCAAAATCCAAGATCTGCCTAATAAACTGTCTATTTAAAATAATGAACAAGTTAGTAGAGTAGTAAATAATATCATATTTATAAGTATTGGATATCTCCGTTATTAAAGCCATTGGATTTGTTTGTCACAAAATTATATGACCTCTCTCCTCAAAAAAAAACCTATTTTTAAGACTTTGAAGTAATACACAGAACTCTGGCACAGCAGAACTAATCGAGATTAGTAATCTTAGTTTGATATGCAAGTAGAAAGTAATTCTCATACTTTACTTGTGAGAGTGCCAAAGGACAGTAGGGTGCATTTGCAACTTTTGCCCAATACTCACAGTCATTAGTTTTGCAGAGATCTGTCTGGATTTGTTATCTGTGAAAACTACCTGCCAACTATTTTGCTGATTTCCTGGACATAACTACACCTGTGCTTCAGACAAGTTTACTGCATTTATTTCCCCTCTAATTGTCTGAAGTCTGTGCTTGTTTGAATTTTGGTCTGTTTTAAAAAATAGCCAGAGCCACATGCACAGGATGCTGTTTGTTCATTCACTCCATTTCTTTGTATGGCTGAGAATATGGCTGATCAAAGATGGAAATACTACTTTTCTTATAAAGGGAAGTAGTAAATGTGGCATCTGAAGGGCATCGGGAAAAGCTGGTCTACGTGAAGCCATACCCAAAGAAACAAGAATTCTATAGTCTTGTTTTGCTTTTTATAGACATTTATTTGATAAAATATGATATGTTTTCATTCATTTTCATTGATTTCTTATTGCCCTCTATCGAGGCAGAGTGAGTTTGACGTTAAAAGCAGGAAACACGTTAACCTGGCTGTGAGCAGAACACGTTTATTCTCCTGCTTGGTGTTTAAACTTCTTCATGTTACTCCCAGTTCCCACGGGATTAAAAGTGGAGACTGTCCCTGTCGCTATATTCTATTACTGTCTTTTTAACTCATACTTCCTATATGACATGTCACTTGCCTTTGTTTTTTGCCTTACTTTCCTATACAGGAAAAAATACCGGTTTGAGAGGTGACAGGCAAAACTGCCAGTGCACAAGAGGACAGGATCTCAACTAGAGTCTATTGAAGTTGTTGCAGCAATGGCACCTGTAAAACGTGGTAGATATCCTGATGTTAGCAAGTCACTAGATATGAATGGCTGTAGATGAAGAATAGGCTTCGGTAATCTGAAATAACTCCACAGAGTGGATTTATCATTTCCATTATAAACCCAAGCCAGAGCTCGGTTTTTAGGTTGCTAATTGTGTCTCCCTTGTCCCAAATCAAAGAGGTATGGAAAGGTAGCAGGTATGGAAAAAATGGACAGAGCAGCTCTCCTGCCTAGCCTCCCAGGATCGCTTTAGTATGAAGGAAGAGAGCTGTGACAGGGAGGAGAAAGCATGAGATCACAGCGGATGCCCCTGTCCTGCAGCTCCACAGCGTAAGTCCTCTTCAAGGAACGCGTCTAGCAGCAGCAGCAGCAGCAGCAGCAGCAGCAGCAGCAGCAGCAGCAGCAGCAGCAGCAGCAGCAGCAGGACGAGCAGGGCAGGCGAAGGCGAGCGACGTGTCAGAGCGGGCGGCCGGCGGCGGGGACCGCTGGCACGGGCGATTGGCCACCGTGAGGGCAGCGGCGCGGGGCTCGCTGCTCACGTGACCCCGAGAGCCAATGGCTTCGGGAGCCGCCGTCGCCGGGTATTGTACAGAGTAGGCATATATCAAATTCCAAATTCCTTTGTGTCAGAGCTCAGGAGGGACAATAATGTGTTTACAAATGATTGCGACTCACACAGTGAAGAGAAACCACTGTTCATGCCATATGTGTTCCACTGTGCTCAGAGCGAGCTTCTGAAAACCAGGTGGGGAATCCGACTCAGATAGCTTAGAGGTTTTCTTGATTTTATAAATTGATTTCTAAACTAATGTTGAGCTAACCCTGCTTCTAATGACCTCTGGCATTGACACCTTCTTCCGGCTTTCTGAAGCGGAGGGGATGGAAAAACTGAAAAGCCTGAGCTCTCATGCTGAAAGAACTGATAATGTGTATATTGACAAGGGCTCCAAAGGCAAGGGCTCCTTGTACAGTTGGAAATCAGACAACCAGCAGGAATGTCTGCACTTAAAAGCATGCACACTTCTTGTGCATGGCTTCCCTGCAATCAGAACATCTGAGTCAACAGGTTTTCAGGACTGGAAACTCTTGAGTGTTGTCTTAATTGTTTATACTGCTGCAGCAAACTTTTAAACAAAAATGCTTGGAGTTCCTTTGCATACTTTGCCTACCATATGCTGTACCAAACAAAACAATGACATTCTTTTAAAACCGTCTTGGCAACAGGAAAAATGCTTTGGCTAGACAGCATCATAAAAAGTTGCTGTTAGTTAGATGATAGACTTATTGCAAGTAACTGCTATTGATGCATGCATTAGCACACTCACATACACTAACAGATATATGTGCAGACATATATACGTTAAATTTAAATGTGTTCTGGTCCTATTCATGTAGGAACAAGACAGAAAAGTACAACTTTACAGCTGTTTCCTATGGACAGTTTATGTGAGCCTTAAGACTTTACTTACTAAATACATATATTCTGAGCTCTTACTGCCTAAGAGTTAGGAGAAAAAGAACTGTGAAAGAGTTCAAAATACACCCTACCAAGGTTGCATTTTTTGGCAGGAGTGTTTTAGGAGCAGAATCTTTTTTCCAGTATGCAGAAGTCTGCATTACAAATTGGATCAGCTACAGCAATTTGTCCCGTTCTATTGAAGTCATCTGACAGTCCCTGCAACTCTTTATTGCCGAAGATGCTGTGTTAAATTAAAAAAAAAAAAGGAAAAAAAGCCACAAAAAAGCCCTTTCACTTCTAAAACTCAAAGCTGCTTCATCTTTTGTAACTTCCACTATAATTTTTACATGAAAGGGTTGTTTCTGAAGTAGTTTGCAGTTCACTTTCTGTCTTGATAAACTCCCCAAAAGGCTACAGCCTTTTTTCTTTCACCATCAACTCTGCAATCCAGCCCTTTACTGCAAGTACTCTGGATTTACAGACAGAGTTTGCAGGACCCTGCTGCAGCCTTACTTTATGTTCAAGATTGGTTAGAGAGCTTCCTCCCTGTGTGACTGACTGTGCTTAGCAAGTGTAAGCTGTAGCCAAGACTTAGCCAGAAAAATCAAATTCCTTCAGAGTCCTACCCCCCCCCATTCCCATTCCTCCTTCTCCCTTCCCCCAAGTCTCATCCTACAACCTTGCAGAAAACATTATTGCTGAGGAGAAGAAAATAAGTTAATTGCAGTTTTGGCACAAAGGATATTTTTCAGTTTGGGCATAAAGGATATTTCACAGTTTTGTTTTTCAAGCACTCACCTGATTCTGCAAAAGTGATGATTTCTGAGGTTTGCTCCACAACTTCATTCATTTCGGCTCTTCTTCCAACATCATCCTCTATTTCCACATAGCCATCCTCTCCCACCTTTCCCACGTGGAGTTTTTTGATGGCATTTAAAAGTGCTGCCTTGGGCACTGGCTGGGTGATATTAGGTCTGTCCCTCAAGTGCAACATGTTCAGTATGTGCTTCTTTACTGCTTCCACCATCTCAGGCTGTGAGCTGGGCACATCCTTTGAGAGCGTGGCAAGGGCACATGATGGACAGTCAGTGACTGAACTGTGCCCCTCGGATCCTGGGGTTGGGGAACTCCTCACTATAATCCAGCAAAGCACCAACAGTAATCCTCTCTTCCAAAGCAAAGGCATCCTGGCAGCAAAAGTTGTTGTGATTCCCTTCTTAAAAGGCCCTGCTTTTCCTCCCCCTTCACGAACAGTTTTTTTGGGGGCTGGTTTAGTTTGTTTGTTTGTTTGTTTGTTTTTCCTTCTCTTCAGCAAATTCTCTGGAACAAGAACCAAAAGTTTTCTGTGAAGTTTTGTTTGCAGGTTCCCTCTCTGAATGCAATAAGTGCTGTAGATGTTTGTGGCTGTCAGGGAGAAGAGTTCTGACTCTGTCTCAGAGTAGGAGAGAGACACAGAGAGAGGGAGAGAGAGAGAGAGGACGGATTGGCCTAAAGTGAGTGAGTGAATGAGAGAGGGAGGGAGTTTTGTCTGTGAGTAAAGGCTATGATTAGGAAGGGGGAGGAACAGGCAGGCTGGCTTCCTTATGCTCATTGCTCCCCTAACACACACCTCTCTTCAAATATCACTACTCATGGTTCCTTCCCTCCCCCCTTTCTAAAATATCTTCTCATTCCTCTAAATCTACTCATTTTTTTTTCCTTTTTTTTTTCTCTCTGTTTGACCCTCCCCCTCCAGCTGTCATCCCCCCCCCTTTTTTTTCCCTTTCTTTTTGTTTTGTTTTGTTTGTTTTATTCCTTCAACAGTATCACTGGCTTAACTAAACAGAGGAAACATGAATGAATGAAAAGGGTGAAATCTTTAACGAGCACCTTGTTCTTGGTCCTGCCTGGTATTGTTAGGGATAGCAGGAGATGTTAAATAGCTTGTGAATGAGATGGGAATGAGGGCAGGGGCTCTGAATATTTTGAACAGAACATTATTCTGCCTGGAGTAGAAGAAGAAAATCTCTTCTGCTCACTTCTAAATGCTGGGGGTTATCAGCACTGGCAAGAGGTCTGACAGGCACAAAATAGCACTGTTGTTTGGAGGGCTCTATAATACATCATATACTCTCCAGCTGTAATATGCAGTCAGGCACTGAAAGCCTTAGCAGGAGTTGGTACATACATATGACATGCCATGGTAGTGCCATGCAATATCCCTACTTCTATGCTAGTCTAGGCCTGGAAGTTCTTGGGTAGATACATTTAGGCTTGGGGTTAATCAAGCAGTGCCTGAAAAATGCTTTGAATGTGAAAAGTCTTACGTGTCATCTGGCCAAATCATACTTGCTTCTGACTCAGGCAAATCCCTCATCGATGCCAATAATAATTCTGTCTGAGTGAAGGCTGAGTAAGATCTTCTACATTTGGCCCATTGTTATTAGAAGGCACTTATTACTTCATTCATTTAAATCACAGACAGCAATCATAATATTAGAATAAGACACTGGAAATTAAAAGAAATCTGAAGCACTACAAGAAGCAGGAGTTTCAACAAGTCTTGGTAGCCCCTTGTCAGTTTATGCCCACGAGGGCTTTGCTCTGTAGTGAGAAGGCATTCCCTGTGCCACTGCATTGGCTTCAGGTTGCCTTTATATTCTGTATCCTCTCTGATCTGTGCCTTACACAGCAAAGTTGAAGTTTGCAAACTCGTTTACATTTGAATTTGGTAATGGAAAAATATAGCTCTAACTAAAACTTTTGAGATTATTCCCTTTCAGGCATTATCTTGTAAAGATTTTCTTAGAGAAGTTTCTTCTTTTTTATTGTTTACCCTCTTTCTTTTCATTCCTTTCATTTTCTCTCTCAAACACCTCTGTCTTCTCAGATGGGCTAACCTCCTACCCAGCAAATATTCGACTCTCAGTATATTACTGTCAACCATTGTATTTCACAGTGGAAAGGAGTAATTTATACATATAAGCATTGAAATGTCTCTAATTTCAATAAGATGACTACAGGCACATAGGCTAAGAGACAGGCAAGGAATTATAGGTAGAGAGAAACATACAGAAGTAATTGAACAATCAACCAAAGTCTTACAAATGTTATATATTGCTAGTCCTTTTCAATTAAGATCTTTTATAAGTCTTTTACTGTTATAAGGCATCCACAGTACCCCCTCATCTGTGTTTTACTGACCTCAGTTGCTATACTGTTATATACTGTTACACTTACAGGTCTTTCAGCATTATAAACCCTGCAGCCATTCTTATAAACACATCTTTGTAACACAAACCTCACTATAATACATCGAATTTTCTTGGATCTTGTGAACAGCCCAAAGTCTGTTGTAATTATATGAAGTCTGAAAGTCAGCTTGAAATAGAACTAAAAGTTTAATTGGATGAAAAAATAATTTCAGATGAAAATATGCATTCATGATTAGATGTACTAACAGATGACATAATTAAAGGAGTTATATATAGTTCTAATATAGCACCTATCCTAACAGTGTCTGATGAAAAGTAAGGGAGAGGCATAAATCAAAATAAAATATATCTGGGTTCTTGCTGTGGGGTACATGTTGCTTGCCATATACTACAGACACAGTTATCGCATACAATCTCTATTACATAGAGGTATAGCATATTTTCCTTGCATGCCATAATGATGACAGATTTAATGTTAAAGCATAACTTTCTAAAAACCACTGTTTTCTAAAAGCGAGTCTTCCAATACCGCTGATACATGGTTTATTTGTACTTACATGTATATACATATATGTACAAAAATACATACAGAAATGTGTTTGAATAGATACAGAAATGGTGGTTCAGACTCTTTCTACAAATTACCTGAGCTGCAAAGTTCTGTATATGCATTCATTCAATATAACCCTCACAGTATGCAACAGCATGCACAGGAATTAAAAGTTTCAGTTTTAAAGGAAAAAAGCTGATTGAAAGTTTTACCTCTCTAGTCCTGACTCTCAGAAGGAGACTGCTGTATTGTGCTTTAAGAACTGCTGAAGTTCCTCTTTGTGGTACTCATAATGCGAAGCTTTATACTGTACTTCTCATGTGTACACTCACATATAACGTCTGTCAAAAGTGGGCCGGATCACTGTGCTGGATTGGTTAATCCTGTTACATCAGCAATTGACTGTTTTTCCTGTATGAGACACACTTCTGGTAATTATCTAATGGAAACTCCTAATTCTCTAGCATGACAAAATATCGTGGATCAACTTGTAGTGGTGATTTCTGTATCCATTTAAAGACTAGAACTTAAAATCAGACAAAGCAAACATTATGAGTCAGGAAGATACACTCTAACTTGTTGTATTGCATAGCTAGATATAGATATTATTAGATGTAGATAACACTGTTCTAGTTGAAATACAGTATTTGCCAGATACTTAATTACTACTTTGCAAATTGTTTTCTTCTTACATACTTAAGGATATACCAGATAATCTTTTTGCAAATTTGGATTATTTTCAAATTCAGGAAAATGCATTTGAGTAAGAATCCTTTTGCTTTGGATGACTTTTTTTTTTAATTCAATCTCTGAATAAATATCTCCTTCTGTTTAAATTAGGGATCCCTTTAAAGCTCTTTAAAAAATGAATCATATTGCTCCTGTCCAAGTCTTCTGGCTCCTTGACGTGCAGATTGCATCACACTATTAAAAACTGTTTAGACATCTAAAAATAAATTACAATGAATGACAAGTCACATTTTTTGCAAGTGTGGTATGAACATTTGTGGAATAAAATAAAAAGCAATTTTCATTTCAATTTACATTAATGAAAATCAGAAATAACTGTGCCAATTAGGCAGAACAGAAGTAATACATAAAAGGTCAAAAGTAAATCCTAAATCCATCTCCTTTCTTAAACACATATAATAACTGGCTTTATGTGGTACCGTTTATGACAAATGGCATGATCATGCAGTCTTTACTCATTCATAACACCCACTGATTACCAGAAAATCCCCATCCCTCGGATTTTTTTTTTTGGCCTGAATCGTACTTATAATTATATTTTTATGTCCTGTTGGTAATGTAACTTTAATCTCTCTTGGAATATGGCTGATCTGCATCAAAGAAAGATTTCAAACTTTCAATTTACAGTGATACCAGGGAGTCCTTATAGCAGTGTTGATCCCAACTGGTGTATGTGCTGTATTCACACAACAGCTTTAGCAGAATGAGAAAAAAATCAGAAGTTAATGGGAAACATATGACCAGATAGGTTGTTTTGTTTCCCAGTCTTAATACACATATAATAAGTGAAACAGGTTGCAGTAGCTTTTCTGCAATCTGAGTTTGGTTTTCCAGTTGTTACAAAGAACAGAGCTGCTTTTTTTTTTCTTTTTTTCTGCTTTTTTTGCTTTCCCTCCTCCCTTCAATTTTTTTATTTTCAGGGACAGTGAGACACTAGCTTCAAGAAACAGATAATGAGTGTCTATGTACCTAGTTAGTTGCAGAACTCTATTTTTAGTGGGGATCCTAAGTTTTGCCAGATGACCTTTTCCACCTTGCAGTCCTGTTTTTCTCGGGACCAGGCTGACTTTGGTTTTAACCGACATCCTAAAACTCTTTGAAATTAGTTGCGTGCTGGTAGTGCAGTGCCTGTTGCAATTTGGCAGCAGACGCATTCTCAGCAAGAGACATGGCATTGCGTTGCAAAAAAAAGAGGGCAAAAAGAAAACTTGCCCTGCCAGTAAGGGAGCTATCTTCTTGAGCTCAGGGCGCTGCGGTGCCGGCTGTGACCGTGGTACCCGTCCTGGGGCAGCGCCCAGCCGGGACCGAGCTTCTCCCGCTGCGGCGGCGGGGCAGAGGGTTCCCAGTGAGAAAGTGTGTGGTCTGTGACAAAACCAGAAAGCTACCGAGTGAAGCACAGCAAGCATGTATGTGATTTATAGCGCAGCATAACTTCTGAAAGGAGTTTAGGAGAAGTGAAAAGCATTATTCATTTCAGAGCATGCTCCTTATTGCCTCGGGGAGTTTGTGTACAGCTTTACCAAAGGCCTAATGAAAGCTTTACTCGGTGACTAATTTTTTTTCACACCTATTTCTCTCTTTATAAATATTTTTCTCCCCATCCCCCCCCCGGCACTCCTTTTCATTTTGTTGAACACAGCAACACCTGCTGGCAGTGGTCCGGGAGTACTGCTGGAAAGACCCACTGATCTAACTCTTCAGACCAGCTGCCATTAAGCACTGCCAAGCCATATTAATGAGCTGCCTCTATTTTTACCCCTTCCTGACAGAAAGGGCAATTGCTCTTGGGAAAGACTGTAGCTGGGTTTGATTTTTTTTTTTCTTTCTTTCTGTTGTGATGATTTTTTTTCTTGTCAGCTTCAGGGTTTAGATAATCATTGTTCAGTTGGAATTTCTAATTTAAATTCTGATACCACCAACTGAGACCATATAAAACATTGGAGTGATGCTGAGCCTATCTTGCTTGCTCACAGGCATATTTTAGTCCCCTGCTGGATCAGAAATAACTACAGGAATGGGACCGAGAAAGAAAGGTTAGTACCTCCAGCAACCTGTCTCTCTAGGGTTTTTTTATTATTTTCCTAATTGTGGATTTTATCTTATAAATAATTTTTAAAACGGCCCAATGCTACTTCATCATTCACCCACTGGATGTTGTGTGATTTACCATCTACTTTGAAATCCTGAATTGCATATAAGGGTATCTGTCCATCTCCATCACTGCTTTGAAGGGCAGCCACACTGGCAGAGATTTCTGTGCAAATCAACTTAAATTTCACTCCTTTGTGCCTTATTTTCCAGTAGTAATAAGAAAAGACATGCCAGAAACTTATATTTAGAAGTTTTATATTTCTACCTTTATGTAAGTGGACCAATTAAGGCTGATCTTGCTGTTGCTACTAACTCAAATGCTTATGTGCTCTTTAGAGGGGTCAGTGATTTCAATAATAATTAGTGAGCTGGTCAAAAAATAAAGTTCATCTGAGGATAAGAACTCAGCCTAGAGGGTAAGGTAAATAAGAACTTCCTTTCCTTTCTTTTTAATATTGATGTATGACACTATTTACAGGGGGGCAAGATATGTAAAAGTTCTGTTTTCCAAACACCTTATATAAAGTCAATCTGACAAATAGAAGAAAGTATGTTAATTTTCTTTCTAAACTACACCTATGTCTCTTAACAAATCACTCATTGATATTTTTTCTTGCCAGCACATGGAACAGTGAGCTTTAACAAAGATATTTCATGTCTATGTTATTATAGCACGTGTTGCCTTCTTGCACTGAAAAATAAAAGCCAAGGCATATGAATATGTAAGCCAGGTGATACAGATGGTGTTACTAATGTGATGCAATTTGACACAAGAATATGTTATAATCGGAGCTTGGTCAAAACTTTTCATTTTGGGAAAAACCTGTTTACAAAGAGAATTTTCTTGAATTTGTAGAGACAGTATGGATTTAAGTTGTAACTGGAGAGAACAGTCCACAGAACTAACATTGTTCACACTGTTAATTTGACAGGTGACTTTCCAGTACATTACTACAAAAGTAATCTTTTTTCCTGAGAAATTGTTCGGTAATGTGTAAAATATCTTGAGCAATGCTGTCTTCAAAGATAGTTTTAGATTATGATTAGTCACATCAATGATTTAAGCCCCAAAGGAAAGGACCACCAGGTAACAGATCCCATTTGGCTCCAAGCAGGGTGAAAACATAGGTGAATTAAAGCTATTCTTGAAAGTCCTAAAAATAATCTGCATGCTATTGAAAACGTTGACTGTTGCTCAAAGCATACATCAAAATACATTCATATGTAATTGTACTTCAGTCAATGGAGTTTTATGAAGGATATCTTTGCAGCAACTTCAGAATAATGGGAAATGTTCTTATTTCTCTGACAAGCCCTCTGTTCTGTGTTCCTTTTACTGCAGTTAATCAAATCACAGCACACACCACCGTTTAAGTAACAGCTTCCTGTTAGCTTTTAGGGCCAACTCTTGATGCCACTGAAGTTAGTGCTGACTGTGGGAGCACAAGTTAGTTGAATCAAGCTTTGACTCTGAGGATAAGTATAAACCATTGATGGATGGAAAGAGAAACAAAAAGTCATATCTTAGATAAAAGCTGTTCAGGTGATTATTCACTGATGTACTTCCCAAAGTAATACTGCCTCTGGATTTTAGAAAGATTTATGGCTGTGATTGCAAAAGGAATGTTGGACTCTTGGTTAATATGAATTGGGATTCCGCTTCTGACTTCAGAGATTGAGTTACATGAGTAGAAGGTCTGATATAAAATCTGTTTGCTTAATTTAACTTCTACATATTAATATTTAGGCTTTAGTTTTTCCTTTTAAAAAGAGATCCCAGTTCTTGTCTTGTTTGAAAGGTCCAATTTCATCTTGGTTTAACTCCTTCCACGATGGGGATACATTTGGTGTATTGAGTTTTGATTACTTATAAATCTGCTGATGTGTGGGAGAGATTGCATGAAGATCATAAGCTTTCTCTTTTCACTAAACAGAACTCAGTAAGAGGTTACACTGGCAAATCTTCCAAGGTAGTGTACAGGCCATTGGGAAGAGTTGCAGTGTCACACATCAGCAGATATTCTCATCTGTGAGAGTAACCAGCAGAGAAGTGACATAAGTGACGTACTGAGGAAGCCAACAAGTGAATTTAAAAAAGTATGCATTGATCTCCTGCATGGTTCGTGCTTTGTCACTGTGAATCCCCTGTGGAGCAAATCACTGTGGATGAAGTAAATACATTATACAGGGAAAAATTTAAGATGAAGCCTGACTGGTTGAAACTGTTCACTGAACAGACTGCTAGATGGGGACCTAGACAATCTGGATACTATGGCTCTGTCATCAGCTGCTGAGGACAAATACCTCATGTCCCCATCTGTAAAGTTGAAGGAATCAGTATCACTTCTGAGGTCTGTGGGTCAAAAATGACAAACAAGCCCTTCCTGCTGTTTTGTTTCTCATGGTCACTGGTTTTCATGTGGGTTATTTAAAATAGTGTTTGGACTCATTTCCAAGATAGATATGGGTTAAATCTGAGGGATAGGTTAGACTTCAATTATTGTTTTCAGGGAAACACAAGAAATTACAGAGAGCATTTCACATGTGAGGAAGTGAGGGGAATACAATGAACAGTCATCATTTATTGACATAATGAAGCTGCTCCCCTTCTCTATGCACATACCCCTGCCCCAACACTGTCTTAACAAATACTGGAGATTACCCTGAGATTACAGGTTCAAATGTAAACCTACCTATGTTTTGAGAATTTATCTCAGATTTTTCCTCAAATATGAGGTCATAGCATTTGAGATTTAACTTGGTAGCCTGAAGTTGAAATTTTGGAATGGGTATGAGATGCTCATGTCTGGGTTTAATTTCAATTCTGTTAAACTTTTTAATTTGACTTCATATTTTTTCATTAAAATTTTTGCTTGTAGTTCAATGCAGGTGGGATATATAACATGTAGACAGTTAGATACCTACTTGCCTCATGTCTGCTTACAGATTACAATGTGCACAAACAACTAAGCTTAAGCCTCTTTATCTGTAAGGATAAAATAGTACCTGCCAAACTCACAGGTCTTGGAGAAGTGCTTTTAAAATGAGCTTTATAATACCCAGTAACAGTTGGGGGAACAGAGGGTTGATAGGCAGCAGTGATGGCCAGTTGCCTAGAATATCAGTTCCTCTTCAATAACTTTTGTATGCCAACTATGAACTTATAAACAGTTATTTTCTTTATTCATTGTCTGCTTATTGGTGTCATGCCCTCACGATGACTCCTCTAAAAGGGGTGACATAAGGTAGCTCAGAATAAAGTTTTTGTGTGCAAACAGGGCTCAACTGTGAGTCTATGCACACATTTTTAATTGCTCCTTTGAAGCTGCCCATTCAGGGACAGTAACCAAGCATCTAGGAAGTATAAAAACAACAAAGAAGTGTTCAGATGTTTCTCATAAAGCAGATTCTTTTTTGAGAGGGTTAGTTCTGGTTCTTTTTTTGCCCCTTAAACTGAATTTATCTCACGTGATCAGAGTCAAATTGACAGCTTTGAACAATAATTTAATCTGCTCGCTCACAGGAGAGAACAGCAGGGACAGCCACAAGACAATCTTCCTCACCCACATTCTTGGGTACACAGTTGCTCATGCCCTCAGTTCAACAAGTTCTGGACACATTCAGCAGAGCTGCCTTCTGTAGTGTCTTGCTTTGAGTGGGAGATGAGCTGAAAGAAGTGAATCCTTTCACACAAATCAGCCAATAGCCAATGTAGAAGTTGGCATTCAGGTAAGTATTCATGAGGAGTATCCACAGACTAGAGGGAGATTAGTCTCAGATGTGTCATTTAGAAGTCTCCAAACTTAAAAATGTAACGTGCAGTAACAGTTCAAAAAGCCAACAAAAAATTGGTATCGTTAGGAATAGTGTGAGGGCAAGAAAGAGGACACCATGTTGCCTCTATATATGTGGTGCATCCACAAAGTGGACGCTGTTTGCAGTTCTAGTCTCCTCATCTCAAGCAGGACATACAAGAGTTAGAGGAGAACCACCGAAACTATTAAGGTTCTGGAGCAGCTGCTTAATGAAAAACCTGAAAGGCAGCTTGGAGAAGGGAAGGCTGAAATGTGCTTGGGGATTAGAAAACCATGAAGATGGTAGATAAGGTGAACACCGAACGGTTATCCACCAAATCCTGCAGTATTAGGGGGAATGCATTGAAACTAGTAGGAGAAGATTTAAAACAGATACAGAGCTTACACAGTGGAGACTGAGCTTCTGGGATTTGTTGCCACAGAGGGCTGTAGAGGCAGACAGTACCAGAAGACTCAAGAAGGTCCATTAAAAGCTACCAGAGGGAATAGGCAGAGACATATCCTTTAACATCCAGCATCCCAATTACAGATGCTGGGGATCTTGAAGGGATTGGCCTGCAGAGAGCAGCCAGGCTCACACAGTCTCTCCAAACAGCCTCTATGTTGCCAGTGTTGGAATGAGAAAAAGAGCTTAGATGGACCACCAGGGGGACTACTCAGGAAGTGTCCTTACATGGTAGTGAGGCACTTCTGTCTCTATGCTGTGGAAAGAACAAGAAAGTTCCTGAAGGTGATTCAGAGCAAAATGTAACTGTTCCTGCCCTGAGTCACCTTCAGAAAAGCCCATCTCTAGCCACCAATTTCAAAGGAAATCTACCATAGACAAAAGGAAGTCTTGTGAATAACCATGTTTAATCACAGCTGACACAGGTTGGGTTTGAACTGCTGCTCTAGAATAAAATGTCATATATAAAAACTTAATCCAGACGCCTCACAGTCATTTTGGTGAATGTTTTTAAGAGTAAAAACATTGTATCAGATTATTGGTTAACTTTGATCACAGGCAATTGGAAATATTTTCTCAGCCAGTGATGTTGAAGTGTCATGTCAAGGTCTGGTTAAGATGAAAAGTTAAGAAAACATCTTCTGTATACATTAGACTGCTCTCTCATAGTCTCAAAGCTGAATCACTGGGAAAGACTGCCTCTGCTGTCTCTCTGCAAAGAGGGCCTGGATTGCCCAGGTATGACCGGATGTCCTAACATTTATGGGAAGTCTGCTGTATGTCAGCATCTGGAAACAGAAACAGGCTGTTAGGCTGGAATTACAGGGTGACATCTGACTCAGAAAGAGGGGCAAAAGTCAGGACATGATTCCTTTATGTAAAAGCCACCCCAGTAGATTAATTTGAGTTCTCCAGCTCACAGACATGAAATAACTGTTTAAGGGACAGTTAGGTATTTCAATAACTGATCTCTAAACACCATGAGCTGTTTGGACATACAAATACAGACATATTAGGACATAAATTACCAGATTTACAGATGTAAGACATTTTTAGGTATGTGCTGAAAATCTGGTCATCGCAGAAGAAAAAGTTAGTTGTTCCCAAGCATATTCTGAGATTCAGTAACTGGCTAACACGCAATATGAACTGCACAGAAACTAAACTTGTATTTTAAATGTATTTTAACTGAAAAGAGAAGTGAAGTATATGGGATAAAAATTACTGATCTCTGGTAGCAAGAATACTTGGTGTGTTTATATATATATTTTTTTTTCTGTGTATATATATATACACACCAATTATATATATTAAGAAATCAGCTGGTAAATCACTAAATGCTTCGAAATAGGTATGTCCCTTTTTTAACTTTGAAGATATGAGGTGGGATTTTGCTGTTCAGGGCTACTAAAGAAGTTTGCAGTCAGGATGAACATAGGAACCTACGGTGATTCCCAAACTTTTCTTCCTACATGATAAAATATGTTGCTACCTACTCATGAACTGTAAATACACATCAAGATGTGCAAAGCCTCAGACAGAAAATGTTTGGAATACTGTTAAGTGGTCTGTGGTTGACCATTTCAGTATCTGTAGTACTTCTCAGCTCATCTTTCACATTAGCTTCCAGATACTACCACTATTTACTGATTCAGTTTAGAAAATTCTGCTTGTTTCCGTCTCAAGAAGTCTATATGAAAATGAGAAGCAGAACATTATTAGTGTTAGGACAAGAAAATAGTTAGCTTTCATGCTCTATCTTTTGTTTAATAATGTTCAGAAAAGGCATTTGCATTGTCCTAGCTTTTTGGTAATGTAATGTCCAGCCTCTGCAGCTCCCCCTTGGAACTGTTGTCTTAGCGTCTGTAGGACAGAAAACTTGAAAATAATGTCATACTCCCTCTATATTATCAGTGCAAAAGCTGTACACCTCACACAAAAAAGTTTGTGGGGAAAAAGCTCAAAGTATCTGACCTTCTCTCAGAACACACTGTAGCTATATCCTGGGCTGCCGTGATAAAACTACTTACAATGTTAAGTGCTGTTACTCTGTAGGGGTAATTTCCAATTTGCACTGGAAATCTTTTCACATAAGCATTTCAATTCAGTTGGTAAATATTTCCAGGTGGCCAAGTATAATTTTAGAGAGGGCAAATTTGTAGGGGTTAAATAGCAAACATGATTATTGTAAGTCTCCATCAATTTGAAAAAAAGAAAATTTAATTAAACACAGCATTCTCCCACAAATGAACCCGAGGATTCTCCATAGCAAGTATAACTTTTTGTGTTGTTGCTGGTAAAATCCACTCTCCAAAGATGCACGCTGCTTTTGTAATGTTCTGTAACTTGCAATGAAAATAAAAGTTATTACAATACCAGTAGATGAGGCAGAAAATGTGGATAATGCAGCTTTGTGTTAGAAAGACCATTGGGATAGCTTTTGACTGGTTTTGAGTCTGAGTGTTTGTGCATTAACAGAGAAAGGGAAGAGCTATCTGCAGGCCAAAACAAACATCTTGCAACCATAAAATGAAGCAGAAGAGTTAAAATGGTGGCTCCTGTTCAGAAGTTCCACCAGAAGTGTCCTTCATTTCAAGGGCCCTTTGTGCTGTCAGACACTGTTAGCCCCTTGTTAGTCACTGCTAGAGAAAAAACCCACAGCAATACACAACTAAGTTTGGTCAGTTTTCTCAGCTGTTGTTGATGTCACTGCTTGCCCACTTAAGAGTAAGTTACTGTAATAATCCCCCCCTTTTATTAATCATAACTTTATAGAAAGCAAGAACAGAGTGACATCATTTTGAAGAAGACTGGCTAAATAATGCTCAGCTTTAGTCAGCTTTGCTATAACATCCCTTGTGTGTCACATGAAAATAATTACCAGCTCTCACTTTCCATGTCTGACCAATTTTCCCCCTTTTCCCCCTTTATGAGGCTGCAAGTCTCTGCCTACGTCAAACACCTGCTGAAGGTGTAATCTGTTTAAAGATGAAAGAGAATATCTTTAACTGGATTTTGGGACATTCCAGGGGATCCATATAAGATGAAGTCACTTGCCATATAAAACATCAGTAGTATATATTATAGTATAACATCATCATCCATGGTATAATATATTGAAGTGTTTCAGATAGAGGCTATCTCATACTCTTCATGTGGTTTTAGCATCAGTAAGTTCCAGTATACATTTTCTGCTTGGTTTTGCTTTAGATAACATAAAATGTTTGTCTGCTTGTACATCTATCTGTGTAAAAAAGAGAAATAAGTTAAATTTCAAGGGCATTTTTTTCATTGTTGATTTTTTGAAGGATACTTAATTAGTTATTTGCTAAGAGGTCAATGTTTGCTGACCTATTGCCTAAGACCAAGGAAGAGACAGGTTCTACCCTTCATTTTTGCCTCCAAATTTCAGTCATTTTCAAGCCAAAAAAGACCTTCAAGAGAGGTGCAGTTGAGAAGATTAATTTAGAAAGTAAGCAAGGGTTAGTTCATTAGGGCAAGTAATTCTTTCACACCAGCGAAAGAAACGCACCAGGACTTAGTGTGACAGCATGTCGTGTTTGTCTGCTAGTTAGAGATACTTTTATTCAATGATGCCTTCTCTTACTGTATAGACTTAGAAAACACCATAAAATTACATATTAACATTCTCTTTTTGGAGGGTTAATCATTTGACCTTCATATGTTTTTCCCCAATGATCAGTCCCCTAGGTTAAATTACTTTTAAATTTTTCCCAAAACCTTTATGATTTTGTGTTCCTGCTAGAACACCTTCCAAAAAACATCCCCGAGCCTCCCAAAAAAACTAACTTTCTCCCCCCACCCCAAACAAAATAACAAGAAACAAACAAAAAAGAATAGTTTGATAGACAGAAAAAGCAGTTTGTTAGTCCTTTTCAATAGAATAAAAAGTGCTTTTATCATTTTATTAATTAATGTGACCTCTTAATTTTTTCTCCTGGGATAAAGTGCGATGACATACTGGGAGTATGATAGGTATTCTTGGTTGAAAAGTGTATTGTGTTGGTCTCCATGGTGCCAAGACACCTGTAAAGCACTTGAGCAGAACTTACAAAGTTCAGCCAGCAATTAAGACAAGCCACTTATACAGATCATTGTCAATTGGGCACTCTGCCTAAGTGATCTATATTATTACTATTGCTACTATAACAACAAACTTCCAGTGCCTTTCCAAAATTATATTGTATTCAGATTGTAATACTGAGACACTGGAAGGTTTGGTGAAATTAAAACGATTCGCACTGTTCTAACGCACAGTTTCCAATGTGCAATAAATTATTATCTTCTGTACCTGTTTTAAACTTAGGAAATATTTTGCATAACTGGATTTTTAGGAATATGAAGAGTATAATGAAACTAAATGGTTTTTTTCTAATAATCTGTATTTTCTCTTTATTTTATAAATATTAAAAACCAGCACTTGAGTGCTAACAGCATTGAAGTCATCTTCTTTAAAATGGTTGAAAAGATGCACTCGACCTGGGTTTTGTTTACTATGAGTACATTATGACAAACAGTGTCTGTAATAATTGCTAAACTTGAAAGTAATCCATTATAAAGCATGTGTGCAATCTCCCATTTTCTTTTCCATAGAAAAAATACAGAACAGAAGTAGTTATCATGCATATTTGCTCTTTTTCTTTCTTTCTTGACATAAAAATTCCAAATAGAATTTGACCTGATATATTGCTGGTGTACCTTTTATACCTGATTTATAAGCTAATTGGCGCAAGAAGTATTTGTTTCTGCAATTAACACCTACTGATCATGGAATTTCATTAATACTTTTTGCTTCCCTTACCTATTATTTGCACTCCTCTGCATCTAATTTATATTCATTGAAATAGAATGCTGTTCAATATTTCAGCAGAATATCTAGTTTTAATAGGTAGTAAGGGTTTTAGGAAAAATGGAAAATCACTTTTCATTGATTTTTTTTCTTCCTACATGATAAAAGAACACCCATAATAGAAGATGATTTGGAGAAATACATATTACTATAGATGAGGGCCACTTAACCTCATGTCAGCTGATCATGCTCAATATTCCAGCCCACTTAGCTTAACCATAAGTTGCCATAATGTTTAAAATATACGTCTTTCTCAAAGGTATTTGATTTATATTTAATATTGTACTATTTTTCATATATACTATTTTGCCTGATTCACTCCAGTCTGTCTTGAAATGATTCTGTGTGATTCAGTGAAATATACTGTAACCCTCAAAAAGCAATTGACTGTGTTTGAACAGTGTTACTGGAAGAATGAAGAGAACTTACACTGCTTCTGCTTGTAACATGCTATGCTCTGTGCATAAAGGGTATTTTGGTTTCCAGGCCACTAATCCAGCATCTTTCATGAACACAAAATTCACAGCCAAAACGGTTTAGCCTAGAAAATAAAGAATTCCTTATCTGTTTCAAATCTCAAGGAAAATATAGGCAGTTGGAAGAGAATTACCCAGCTTATAATTTGGCTGGAATTGCTTCATGTGCTTATTCATAAAATTCAATGTGCCTAGATTGGATAACTTGCTCCAAATGACCTCACTTCAATATTTGCATTTTCACATTGTAATATGCTTGAATGTGCATTAGCATCATGCTGCAAAACATGAGTTACCCGGCAACATTGTAAGTTATAAGAAATTTTATGTTCTCTAGTATTTGTTTGATTCAATTTCTCTATGTTAATTTATGAGTACATCTGCATATATATATATAAAAATCAGTAGGTGAGTATGATTTTTTTGTGTGTGAATCCAAGTGCTTCACTAGCCAATTGCTAGGAAGTAACACGAGGTGGACTTTTGAAGCATGTCTGTATGGATTATCCTGCCAGTTTATGCTTTTTAAGTACAATTTCTTTGTCCTGTATATGCATCTCAGACATCTTACCTCATTCCTTCCAACCAAACAGCAGGGGCAAATTTAGGGAGATGTCACTCTGCATCTTCCTAATGGTTGTGATAGTAGAGCAAAGCACTAAGAAACATTGCATTGTAGCTTTCAAGTAGATGAAGCTCACTGTTGATGTCTTAACTTCCTTTAGTTATCTTACAGAGTTAATAGATGACTGAGGCTGACTTTTTTCAACTGAGGTGTACCAGGACAGTCTAGCAGCCCTCAGCTATAGGTGTCTTGCTAAAATGTTTTCTTGTCACTTTTCTTGTTAAAGCTTCTTTAACAAGGGCTTTGAAACTTATTTTGGTGTCATGCTGACATTAATTTTTGAGCCTTTGTGGAGTCTACAGAGATTCTTGTCCGAAAACAGGTTTTTTCTCTTCTTGAAACTCTTCTCTCATTTTGTGCTACGAGGCAGGTTGCACGGTAGGAGCATTGTGCTTCTTAGAGCTCACAGGGTGACCCGGGTTGTTGCAACTCCTGAGACCTTAGGGAGAAAAGTGCATAGACCACTGGGAAGATTCTGGTCGCCATCCAGTCATTAAGGGATCAAGGGACTTCTGAGTTTGTCAGAAGCATTGACACTGTCACCATAGGTCTGTGAGATCCATCAGCTGTGGTCACAATTCACATATTTCCATTGCAGTGATTGTGTGCTCAGGGCCATCAGCCCTGGCATATTTGGTACTGTGCAATAGATAACTCCTCTACCTGTCAAGCTTATCTTTCAGAACAGAGTTTAACTCTGGTGCATTCATAATATTTGCCAAGCTGCATATCCCTCCTGATTGGCATCTTTGTTCTTCGATATTTCTTCTTTGTATTCAGGATTTAAAGTCTCTTCTGATGACAGCTTATATTGGCAGTAATATAAATATCGTTGCAACCATCATCTCTGGCCTTTGTAGTTGTCTTTCAAACTTTTTTTATCTCAAAGTCATGTTAGTCCTAACTAATCACAGATCCCATTTTCAATTATCACTGCACTATATTCTCTTGGAGGTCCTGAAGACTTTAATTAAAATATCCATATTTTGCTCTAGAAAAAATCACTGAGAAAGAAGTCCTACTCACCATAGAGAAGAAGATATGAAAATATCAGAAGTTCTCTATACTCTGTTCTGGGACATGACTGAGCCTTAAAGTACAGTTCCTCTTGAAGTTCTTAATAATTTTTGTTGTGGCGTCATAACAAATGTTTCCTTGAAC
Organism: Anthoscopus minutus; assembly: GCA_013399455.1. NCBI lineage: Eukaryota > Metazoa > Chordata > Aves > Passeriformes > Paridae > Anthoscopus > Anthoscopus minutus. The sequence goes on from VWYI01026726.1 coordinate 93,864, forward strand.
AAAAACTGTCTTACTTTTCTAGGAAATTTTTGTCAAAGATTTGTGGATATTCTGTCACACAGTACCTCTGAATTTCTCTGTTCACTTTTTATTACTCATTTGCATGTAGCTGCATGCCCTCAATTACTCTTTCCTTTAAAGTCCTCATGAGATCACTCAAATGTCCTTTTTTTGCCTGGATCACACTCCCCCCTGTTATCTCTGGCAGCCACATTCAAACTTTGCCAGTAATTCAGTGCTCCCACAGCTTGACAGATTGATTAACAGATTGTTACCAGGCTTACTGTTTAACAGGCCAATTTTTAAAAAAAGTAAAAATTAGGGTGGCAATTACCTTGTGATCTGAGCATGCTTATCTGTTTCAGTTTTGGTTTTGCTTCAGAGGTGTCCGTTACAAAACCTCATTTGCATTCACTCTATAACCTTGCCCTTTCAGCTCAACATCTGCATCTTTACTTAAAAATTGAGGCAACACATTCAGATCATTGCTGAAGCCACATCTTGAGTCCTGTCCCACCCTTTCTACATAGCTGTAATTCTTGCTATTTTATTATTTGTATTGAACAAAGGACCTTTTGCTGTTCTCTTCAAAAAGAGTCAGGAAATTAATGAAGTGTGTGACTCAATATAACTTCTCACTTCTTTATCTCCAAAAGGCAGTCTTGTTCATGCTTACATAGTTCCTCTTTTATAAAAGTTTCTCTATATAATCCTAATTTTCTTCTCATATCCTTGTCTGCCCGGTTAGATCTGGAGCCTTTTCTAAATTACCTTTTGTCTTTTATGGAATACAAGTTCCTGACAAAAGAAAAGTGTCATTTGGGTCTATGGAAGTCCTCAGGACTGGCAGAAAAGAATAAGGTGTGAAAGCTGCTAGAACATTTTAAATTTTCCCCATCTGCAATAGAATAATAATTAAAAAAATCAAGATCTAGGTTAAAAAAAACCCCACAAGCCTGGATAAAGTATTCATGAGATAGTTATGAAATTTCCTATTACTTCATCCATTTATTTTTTTCTAAATGTTCATACTATCATTATGAATGTAATTTGAAAATTGTTTTCAAACCACATTTGTGAATTTCTGAATGACTGGCCCTTTTACTGGGACAGAAATTGCAGGTATTTTATCTATTTTAATTTCCCAGGGAACATATAAATGAAAACTGTCCTTTTCTACTAAGCTTCAGCCCAGCCAAGTCAACATTTTTCTGGAAAAAAACTTGCATATGATCGAACATTTTCCATCCAAATAATTTCAATTGAATTTTATTCTCCAGAACTGCATTATAATGCAGTGTCATATTAAGCCACTGCCTTCTGTCACTTGGCTGTCCCTTTCATTTGACAAGATGCAAGTTCATTATATGCTGTAGTATTCTGATTCTGAGAGATTTAATCATACAAGCTAAGCTATAAAAAGTGTAGCAATTTGCCTTCTGGCAGTGCTGCCATTCTTTAAGGCATCCATTTAAAGTGACATCGATGGGTCAGCATTAGATGAAAGGTATCTCAGTAAATGGGGAAGGCTGATGGAAAAGAGGTTCTTTCTCTTGACAGAACATGTACCAGTAAGTATGTAAGAAGCTGAAATGATTCATATTGGGATAGGTTTGTTCAACTTCATACAGATGCTGCTTCACAGACATCTGATTTGTTCAGATCTCTCTTTGCCTTAGAGGGGGTCAACAGCTCCTCCCAATTTAGTGTCATTGTCAAACTTGCTTGGTATCCCTTACAATCCTGTGTCCAAGTAATTTATGAAGGTGTTGAGGAGCATGGGGCTGAGGATGGAGCCCTGTGGAGCCCCACTAGTAGCAGGTCACCAGTCTGAAGTCACCCCATTCACTGTAACCCTTTGCTCCTGTGAGGCAGTCACTCACCCATCACATGATGTGTTTATCCAGCTATGGACTGCACTTTTTGTCCAGAAGGATCCTGCGAGAGACAGAATCAAAAGCTTTACTGAGATCCGGAAAGATTTCAAGTGTCTTCTCTTGGTCAGCCCGGTGGGTAACCTTATCATAAAATGAAATTGTTTGACAAGACTTTCCCATCATGAAACCATGCTGGCTGTGACCAATTACTTCAAGTGTTTTTCAAGAACTTCCACAATAATTTTCTCCATAACTTTACCACGTGCTGAAGTGAGACCAAGGATCATCCTCCTTGGTCTTCTTGAAATTGGGGCACTTAGCAGCTTTCAGCTGACTGATACTTAGCCAGATTGCCAAGACCACTGAAAAACCATTGAGAGAGGTTTTGCAATGACATCAGCCAGCTCTTTGAGTACCCTGGGATAAATACTATCAGACCACATAAAGGATCAGATTAGTGAAGTACATTATGCTGAGTTTCATTTGTGATTATAGAAGGATCAGACAGCTTCAAAACTTAGCAACTTCCACCAGTTTAAGTTGATTTCTACAATTTGTATGCTTAGTTTTACCTTTTGCTCAGTAGACAAAAAGTGAAATTTCAATAGAATTTAAAATGTGTCTGTTCTTTGCATGTTCCATACACATATCAGTGGTCAATTCAATGCAAAAGTTCTAATATAGTGTGAAGTCAATATAACTAAATTCTTCATTTCCAGACCTTCTCAATCAGAGTTGGAAGTTTCCTAAGAACAGTGGCATAGCAGATAGAGTATCCTTTTTTTTACCATAGTTGAACTCCAAATAAAATTCATTTCTAACTCTTTCTTCCTAACAGAGAGTAATTTGTATCTTGAAACCTTACCACTAAAGTGTAATTTGCAGAACTTAACCATTTCTGGTCAGGAAAGTCTCAAGTGTGAACTCACACAGACACTGAATTATCTCTGGCCTCACAAGAAATAGTCCCTCAGGTCATGGCTGAGGTCATTATTGGAGTGTTTTCTAAAGAATTGTCAGTATTCTTGGGAGACTTAATCCTGCAAAGTGCTGAGCACTTCTGATAGATACTGAGCACCATTAGATTTCATTTCGATTAAGATAAAACTGAGGACATTCAATTTGTCTTGAAAATGTTTAGTGTTTCATAAGTTTGAACCTTAACCATTTTTCTTTTCACTTTACAGTCCCTAAAGAATCTTAAATTTAATTACAGAAATTCTGTTGAAGCTCAGACAGAATGGACACTAATACACGCCAATGGTATTTAAAACTGTCTGTCAGTGGAGTATTGAATTGCTCTGAGTTTTAATAGCTTTTTCTAAATGAATACAAATATAATAGTTAAATCCCATATAATGTAAAAGTAATTAAAATGTTCTTTTATTGCAAGACCGTACTTGTAGAAATTGTTGGATATACCTCCTGTACTTAGGGCGGAAAAGAGACATTGGGCTTTGGAGCACTTTTAAAAAATCTAGTGAAGGCTTAACATTTCTCTATTCACTCCTTGAAACCAAAGATACCAAATTATGAGATAAATGGATAACTCTTTTTTTGCTGGTTTGTTTTTGTTTTGGTTTAATATAATTTAATTTAATGAAGGTCTCCCAGTGTGTATTCCTGTTGGAGGTGATGAATAGCCCCTTTGGGACACAGTAAGCTCCATTTCATGTATTTTAAGGAATATCTTCCATTTACACATTTTTCTTGATCGGCCCATAAGGATGAAGGGAGAGAAAAATAAGCTGTAGACTGCTTTTTTTCTCTCTTTTTTTCTTTTTTTTTTTTCCAACTTCTCACCACGGGTTTTGAACTCTGTTTTATGGCTGTGGCAAACTGAATTTGCTGGGATTCAGTCTGGCCTTAATGCTAGAAGATACCCTCCTAAACCCAAAAGCTATCCAGTTATAGAATCCATAAGCCATTACTTTTCCTTTTTACATGAAGAAGTCACACTCTCTGAGGAAGACTTACTGGGAATGAATGTGAAGAAAGAACTTTTTTCAGCCTAGTGCACAGAACAGCAGCATTTTGGATGCACTGTCTTTTTAAAATATACCTTCAACACAGCCTCAGATACTTCCTATAGTTCCCTTACAATGCCACTGGCAGCAGATCAGTGCACTCCAACACCCTTAGGTCTTTGTAGTACAGGTGCAGGAGTTGTCCCAGGGTTGCACTTCAACTGCATGGGCTTCTCTAGCTTTTACAGACACTCCTGATGGCTAAAATACAGTGACTGCAGTACTATTGGTGGGGGAAATGTAAAGGAGATGAATTACGGACAATAACACATGCATCCATCACAAACTCCTCTCCTGTAAGTGAGTGGGAGGTGAATCTGATTCACAGACTCAAAGCTAAATGGATTGCAAAGTTTTGAAGTAAAGAAAAAATATTCCTCTGGGTCAGTGCAGTGGATGCTGGGATTTTTTTTGTGTTTTCCTTCTTACAGCAAAATTCATGCTTTATTTCTCAAAATTGTTTTACCCTAAAAATGATTTTAGCTCCCAGTAGTTAGATGCTGATGATGCTTGATGCTGTATTCTTTCTATGACACATTATAGTTCTGGATGCTCATTATTATTCATCATCTTTCCTAATTGTGTTACATAGGAACTGTTTCATGGCCTGTGACATGTGGAGTAGATGTTCTAAGCACTGTTTGTAATTAAACATCTAATTCATAGTAGCCTACAGTGCAAAGAACGGTTCACAGATGGTTCCAGATGGTCCTTTCCAGTTCTGTGTTCTCACATTTTTATTACAGTTAAAGGGTAGCAGAAGCGAAAGGTAACTGGCAATCACTGTAAGAGATTCTCTGGATTTACAATGCTCTTTGATCTCCATTTCCTTTGAAAGAAAGAAGGAAAAATATATTACTTGAAATCAAATGCAGAAATGAAGAGTGAAATACATGGTTAAAAAGTATTAGTATGAGAAATTTTTTTGTCATACTTGGTTGGAAGGTTTTCACAACTATATTTTATTCATTTTGAACTGAATAGCAGTGCTTCTCTCCAGCTACTAAATGAAGCACTCACTAACTGTTTTCATCCCTCAAACACCGTCTAAGAACAATGTCCTGCCTCTTCTGTGGTGTTAGTTAGATTTAAAATGTATTATCCCCTGCACAGGAAAGTGTCAACATTTTCCAGAGCTATATAAACACTTATCTGTATCTATATCTATGTCTATATCTATGTCTTTATATGTATGTAGCTATATCTTGCTAATAACTTGCATATGAAGCACTCTATATCTTGAAAAACAGACATATGACACCGTTGTGTAAAGACTCCACACTAATGTTCCCACATGCTTTATGTAACACACGCATGCACTCTAATGCAGAGGAATGAAGCAACTCAGTAGGGGAAGCCTCAGACCAAAGGGGTTCACCGAAGTGTAGAAATGGGAGAACAGATCTGCTCCAGGAAAGGTCCTAGATCTTCTCTGCAGCAAGTAACTCATGCAGAATTGCCCCAGTAATCCGTCCATTGAGTGTACAGCTTGCCCATGTCAGACAGGCACACACACAAAATACACCCTTGTTAGCAAGGCCGAGATAGTACTGAAGAGCTCATTTTACACACAGTGTGTAACGCTGAGTTTCATGCTCCTTCGGTCAATTGTTATGCGGATAAGGATACAATTAAGCCCATATATGTTTGAAAGTTCCCACTCAGGGAAGTGCATATCTCTCTGTGACTCTGTGTTAGAACTGTGGCTGAACAAAGCTCTAAATCCAGAACTAGGGACACATGGGATAGACTTTAGATTCAGACCAGAATCTGGTAGTTCAGGCCCATCCTTGTTGCAAGAGGATGTGAATGAGTGGTGGTGCTTATTGCTGTCCGTACAAGTGACTGCATTTCTAAAACTTTGACACAAGAGAGCGAGTTGGCAACAGCACCAGTCTTGCACTTTTGCTGGATCAAAATTCCCTTTTGATTGAAAGGCTCTGCTAGTGTTGCTAGAGCGTATTTTAAAACAAGAATTTCCTGTGGGCCAGCACTTGGGAGGAAAACCTCTAACCAGGGGTTAAAAGTTAGCCAATCTTCTAATTTATCAGTTTAGATTAGACCAGGATCTGAGAACTGAGAAGGAGAGGATAAATCATGAAGCAGTTGTCTCCTGACACTCCAGCAATCTATGGCAAATGACGGGCTGAAGTGTTTTCAAGATTAACTGATTTTGACCCAATAAGTAAATGTTCTGGACCAAATCTATACCCCAGACCCATTCCTTAAAGCATTTCAGAAAAGATAAGTTAGGCTTGTTATGTACAAACTCATTTTACTGTTCAGTGTTTCAGCCTGCAGGAGTATTCAGCTGGATATAAAACACTGAATTTACCTTTGCATTTGAATAAGTAATGGGGAACAAAGTTTCAATCTGACATCTTTTTTCTGTCATGGATTTCATACACTTGATTTTTTTTTGTTTTCTCCTCAGTCTGTTAAAGTCTCAAAAATGACCTTGTCAAATTATTTCTCTCACTTCTTCTGAGTGTAAATAATTCAAATTATTTCTGTGCTGGTGGTTTGTTTTTATTATGGATTTCCTTGAGACTAAGGAGCTTGAAATAGAAGCTTTTATCTTAAAATGTTTAAACTTGATTAAGTCACAATAAGTCTGTAGTTGTCTGAATATGTAGACAGATATCTGTTCTTGGCACCTCTGTGGCCTTCAGTGATGTAATCTTTGTGCATCTTGCAATCCTAGCAGGGTTTTAGTCCCACTGCCCCTGCCACGCAGGGAACTGTTAGCTGCCTTTTGCAGATGGAAAACCAAAGTTTGGCACACAGCCTATCCAAGGACTCCTGGGAAGTCCAAGTGCAATTTTACAGCAGTATCCACTAGGTCAAGCCTATCTTCTAACCATATTATCAGAGCAGTTGCAGGAACAAAGTAAAACTAACCTTCTTTATCATATGCTAACCCACTTCTGAATTAAATTTGGCCCCTCACAATAGTTACAATAACTTAAAAATAAGTTTAAGAATGGATGATATTGTTTTAAAAATATCCACTTATGTAATCAAACCAAATTGATAACTATGGGCAAGATCTCTTACCAGACTGCAACAAAAGCAAATAGATTAAGACTCAGGGACTTCAATTAAACCAGTTCTGAATTTGTGGTTGTGGAACTTGAAAGGCTAAGTGAGCCAGCAGACTCACTAGTGAGCAGCTGTAATGACAAGATGTGACAATCCTTCACCTGCTAGCACTGAAAGAAACTTCTTGATGATTACAAATTAGACATTTTTCTAGTTGGCCCACCAGTGAACATCATATCTTCCTACAGGATGGATATCCACCATCAGATGTTCATATGTACAGTGAATCCAGGAGTGTAACCCATATGTAGTCTTATGTAATCCATCCCACACACTTTAGTGCAGGACTCTTTTACAAAGTTTATAGACTTTGTAAAATAAAAGTGAACAGAACATTGTAGAGAGGATAGCAGTCATGTGCTGAGTCACCTTACAGGGTCTGCAATGTCTGAAGCTTTCCTAGTCCTTGTATGTTCAGGTCAAAAATTTACTTACCCATCTCTAACTTTTGCTTCTGCAGTGTTAAGTGGGAATAAGGATATTTTCTCTGTACTTATCCAGCACTGATAATCACAGAGCCATTTGATGTGGGAGGGACCTTTGAAGGTCACTGCCTGGCTTCCTGTGGAAAAAAGCAAGGCCAGCTTTGGAATTGTACCTGGCTGTGAGGTTAGATCAGGGGGCCAAAGGATGTCACCATTTATTGTCTGGCACGTGGGACCTCATGGCTCAGATTGTGGGTTAGGGGGCGGTGGCAGAGGGACCTTGTGGGGCAGGGTCTTCTGAACATTAGTTCCTGATGCAGGCATTAGAGGGGTGCTTCTGGCATCCTGAGCGTCATGGGAGGCCAAAGCTTGACACGGCAGTGGGTGCCATATGGGTTCTGCATTCCAGATGCCCCGTGGCTGCCTCATCACCACTCAGTACACATGCCAAGCCTCATGGAGAGCTGGGATGTGAGAAGGTAGCAAGAGGACAGAAGCCAGCATGCTGTTAATCTAGCAGGAGCATCTTCAGCTTCCCAGTGTGTCCATCCCTGTAGATACTGCACGCTGGAAAAGGAGCCGCAGTGGATTCAATAAGGAGTCTCACAGCCCCCAGGAATGTCACAGAGTAAGGAATAGCCTTAGTACTCCCCTGCCTTGGGGAAGAATTTGGCAGGCACAGTGAAAAGGAAAGCAAAAAGAGAAGCTTCTGCAGATGGACTGCAGTCGCTGCCCATGACCCACGCCCTGGCCGCTGCGGTCCTGCTTGCAGCTGGCTGTGCGTGCGAGCGAGCTAATCCCGCGGAACGGGAGCCGGCACCGCAGCTCTAATTAGCCGGGAGCGCTCATTAGAGCAACTCCCGCGCTTGGTTGGTGTCCGAGCGCCCTCTCCTGGTGCGGGCCGGCCGTGCGGGGGCAACATCCCGGGAAGGAGGGGAAGGGAAGGGGAAAGAGGAAGGGAAGCTACCTTTATCCTACGCCTTGGAGTATGTAGTTAGACTATTGAACTGCCTGTAGCATGTGGCTGAGCACTCAAAACTTGGCTTGGTCAAGTTTCCCACGCTCTTTCCCTCCCCACTTCCCTACCCACTGAAATTCTTCGCTTTTTGTGTTATTGGTGTCCAGGAGAAATACTGGATTATCTAGCATCTTTTTGATCAACAGCTTCTCTGATGTTCTGGAGATAGGCATTAGCACAGGTTTGCCTCTTAGTTCTTGTTCTGTCTCTGTGAAGGAAGAATCATTTCGAATTATCATCTCTTCCAAACACCTGATCCTAACAGTTGCTGCAGAGAGGCCCCAGACCAGTTAATCTGAGGAATTTAATGGCAGTTGCATATTGGTATATATGGAAGACTGTTCAAGAGCAGCTTTATAATTAATTGTGTGTATCTCACTTTTTGGATTCTGTGGCCATCATTAGAGGACACATAACTTACAACAGCACAGTAGCTAGACTAATGATGATCTTGCAGTGAAAGTAATTATCTTGCAGAACAGTCTGGGCTTAAGTATAACCTTCATTCATTTAAGTACCTTCTGCTACATTAAATGAGCTGTGATCCAGTGGAGACTTTTTTTCTCTGTTCAAACTGCTTGACAAGGAATTTTTCAGCCTCTTGTAAGGGGTGAATTCCAGTAAAATAGGAACTACATGAACAACCACAGTCATTTGATATAGGGACCACGAAGGACTGAGAGTAAAAAGGAACAACTTCTATGTAGCTGTAAAAGAGTACCTGGATTGCCAGAAAAGCAAATTGCTCTGTTCTTGGACACAGATTTCTGTCATGTGTTCAAGAGGTTCAAAAAGCTGGTTTGAATGAGGGAGGAACATTCTTCAAAGTCAGAGAAGCCTTTATTGCTGTTCAGCTCTCAGACTGAATGTTTAACACTGTCTGCTTCTATCTGTAGTCTGCCCTCAACTTCGCTTCTTTCACCCAAAAATCCAGGGAGAAGTCAGTAATTGTGTAAGGCTGAAGATGCCATGTGGTATGCAAGGGAGTGGGAAAAAAAGCAAACCTTTGGCTTACAGGCCACAGAGTTGACATAGACTGAGGTTGTGGGCCAGCCACAATTGTCTTGGGACTGCTGTTCTCTTCTGCTGGCACGTCATCTGCCTGCAACAATGTGCTGACTGAGCCTGCCTGTCTGTTGTAGCACTTATCCTACCACTCCTTTGCCCTGTAGACCATTTCTGTATTTCAGTTGCAGATCACAGCAACTAGTTTCTTGTTCTGTCCCTCTTCACAAAATATAGGAACAGAAGCAAGAGATTTTCTTGGTACCACACAGATACACAGCACATATACACAGCATGGATACCACCCTAGGATGTGGGAATAGGTTCCTTCAGTTCATTTTTCTCTTGTACCAACCTGTGAATCTCTCTTTTGTTTTCATGAAGTTCGTGTCAGCACTTTGAGCTTTAGATGTGATATAATAGAACAGAAGAGTGTCACAGAGACAGCCCTACTCTCTCAGGAACTGGACTACACAACGTGTGCTGTGCTGCGGTGGGTAGTACCCTACATACCCTAATAGTCTGAGGAAGGTAGGAGTATTATGTATTCCTAGAGAAGACTGTAAGGAGAAGCTAGAGATAAACATGTTTTATTCAGCAAGCTCTCTGCAAACAGAGATTTCAGAACAAGCATACTTAGAGAAGTGTTCCAAAGTACTTGTGGAACTCAGAGTGAAGCCAGCAACCAAGATGCCTATGGCTAAAATGTGTATAAAAAGAAAAATAAAAATAATAGCTTAGAAGAGTTAAAGCTTTGGCTTGTCTTTCTGTGCTTCCTCAGGAAAGGATATAAACTAGCAGCAAAATGTTCTCAGCATCAGCAAAAATTCTAGTGCTGTCAAAAAGATCTGAGATGTGTTAAACTTCTGCAGATGCAAATTGAAGTCATATCAGATGTGATCACTGTGTGCCCTGAAATTTCACAAGAAGTCATGCCCAGCAGCTCTTTGAATGCCCATTGGGACACAAGGTTCTACTTATGGTCTAAAATACAGGGGGTCTTAAGCATTCTTCTTTCAGAAGTAATTTTCTTGCCATTGTAGAGAATATGGACAGTTACATTGACAGCATGGGATGAAGAAGTATAACAGTGCATGTAGCCCCTTGAAGGACCTGTGGGAATAGCTGGTGCCACTGTATAACAAAAACAGTACCCAAATACTGGAAATTAGCTGAGAGCTACGATTCTCAGCTGACAGCCCAAAAGGAACAGACAGGACTAGAGGCACCTCTTTTGGAGGGATAGTCTTTCAGAAGGGTCGAGGGACTAAGGGACTGTTGCTAAGTGAAAGAGTTTTTATTCCACATGGATTAATTTTAAAGGGCATTTCTGTCCAGCGTGCTCAAAAAAATGTTTATCACACAGCTATGGCTTTTGTTGTCCTTGGCTAACAGAAAGCAAAACCAATCTCAACTGTGTGTTCAAAAATAAAATTGTGCTTAATGTACATTTTCTTCCATTATCCCTCTGCTGTTTCTCTAACCTGTTTTGGAAGAGGATTATCTGGAGGTGGCCTTAGATAATGTTGTTAGCATTTAAATACTTGACCTCCCTCCCAAGTGTAGCCAAATGGTTGCAGTGGTGCTTTTCATGGAGATTTATGTGCTGTGTGAACAGGAATACAATCCCTAAACTTATTTGACTCAGACCAGGATACAGAAAGTAGACAGAAAAAATTCAAATCATTAGTATAATATTTGATACATGACATTTTTTCTGTTTCACTGTCACAGATGATGCTTATTGCAACACTTGAGACTGAATTTTCATCAAAGGAATGCTTGTAAGAGGAACAGATTTTACCTGGAAAATCACAAGTATAACTACATCACAACACATAATCCCATTCCTCCTGGCATTTTTCCACTTCCACATAGAATTTCTTGCAGAGCATTTCAGCAAAGAATTTAAATCAAAACTTTTTTAAATAAGTGAAAATGATTGTTCATATCTCAGCATTATTGTCCAAGTGGTAAAAACGTGAAAGGGACTTACCTATATGAGCTGTTTCCTCCATTGCTAGTAAAAGTCTCCTGATAGTTGCCACCAGCTCTTGAGACTCAGCTGAGGGAGGGAAACAGATATGGGCAGGAGAAAGCATCTTCTCACACCCTCTTGCCTGTTAGAGCTGCTATTAGCACTGCTATTACTGGTTTTATAATAGAAAATCTAAGTTTCAGCAAACTCAGTCTTGTATTATTCTTCTGCTTAAATAGGAATGAACTCCTTCCTATCTGCTGAATTGTATTTTACTGTCCTCATCCTATATGATCCCCTCAAGCTGCAGTGAGAGACCAGTTTCACCTCTTGCTTTGCGCTGCTGTCTAGCTGGGATGCCACAAGTACCCCGCACTGGCAGCTGGGACAGCCATGCCCACTGTCTGTGGCTGAAAGCCTAACGCCATCATGATGTTTCTTCCTGACTTGAGATGTATTTGGTCTCTTCTCAGGTGGATAATCTGGCTTTGGTATTGTGGCCATGACCATCAGGCTGGGGGATGGCTTTCTGAGTGCCATTCTTCACAGATTTCTTTTTCTTTGCTGTTTAACACAACTGTAAATACATTATTGTACTTATGTATTTATAACCTTCTGAGCAGCAATGCCCATATTTATACATTCAGAGTTGTCAACATAGAAAAAAACATTCCTGTTCACTGTTGCACTCCAGAGATCCGGTTGGATCCAGTCACACATCTTTACTGGCCTTTTTTGCTGCGCTTGAGAGAGTGAGTTTGCTGCAGCCTTTCTCAGCCATCTCATTGCTCCATGAATGTTTTGAGCAACTGATACACCTCACTGGGTGTTCACTTAGTAACTTGAACTGCTGATATTCTTCGCCTTGCACATCATGATTTGCTATGCATAAGCATTGACACTGCATAATTGTTTATTAGTTTTGGCTAGTCTTTCAATTTTAGAGTAGGAATCATATTCTAAGAAATAGGTTTTTAGGTCAAATTCTCTCTTGATTTTCCCATAGTCTGTCATTTCATGAACTTGAATCAGGTTTTTTTCATTTGTGTTCTTTGGAACTATCATGTCATTTATCTAAGCATATATCCCAGGCCATAAAAAAACTTGTCTTGCCCTTTGCTAACTTTTTTCAATACCTATATTACTGTGTTTTTCTTAAACTGCTGAAATAATAATATTTCTCCCTCTGACATTACATATTTCTGTTCATTCTTTTCTTTCTCAAATGCCAAGATTGTGGCAAATGCCCTTTGATTACAGTCCTTATAAAACAGTGGATTTTAATTAGTGCAAAGCCAAAGGGGAGAAATATATCTCTGTGATAATTCTCTTGCTCTGTGGAATGAAAAGGAATGTGTTGTATTTTTAGCTGTTGTAGATCTGTTTATTGACTTGCTAAGCACAGGACATCTGAAGTTGAATTGTTTTCTATACCTGTATATTTCTGTATATACACTGAGAATTTTCAGCTCAAGACAAAAAAAAAGTTTGTAAAACACATTTTTCTATTAGAAAATAATTAATTTCTGTAAGTAAAGTATTATGCTGCATCAATGAAGCTTGAAATAACTTGCCAAAAGTCTCTATATCAATACAGGCATAGTATCTCCATTCCAATTAGGAGCAAAAAGTGGCTGTAGTGTTGTTGAGAGATGTTATATAAATAAATATTAAATAAATCGTTGCCTTTTCTGCAATAAGTAACTGTTGTTTTGATTGATACATAAATAACAAGGTAGATTGATCAAACAAAAATATTTTAAGATAAATGAACATAATTCCTGGTGGCTTAATTCTTTGTCTGCATGGGTCCCTTAATGCAACACAATTACCTTTTACAGGAATATCTTTAGTAAGGTGCAGAACATTTTTCTGCAGCTTACCATGGCTGAAGTCACCCACAGAGGTTAGTGAGAATTGCAGTCATTCTCAAAGTGCTGTATTTGCTTCAGCTTTTCTCCTCATCATAGCAGATGCTGCTGGGCAGAGAGTGCCAGCTACTGACCTGAGAGCATTTCAAGCATGGATTGCATGAGTGACATCATTGACATGCTCCCAGAATGTGCAGCTTGGATGTGCTCCCAGGATGTGCACATAAACCAGGGAGCAGCAGACTGGGCAATTGTGACTGGGAGGAGCAGTGATTGTTGAGGCTGGAATCAGCATACTCCCATAGGAATGAGCTGTGGGCATCATGTTGAAGCAAGAAGATGCCTGAACTAGTAAAAAAAAAAAAAAGAGATGTTGAACATCAACTCTTTTTGCTGGGATTTGACTCCTGGGTAGTTGGTGTGTATTCAACCAGCATGTGTTTCTCTATAATACAGAAAAATTGTCTGCGTCTTTCAATATAATCAAACTAAAAACTCTTTTTTAAGCTAAAATCATCAGTCATTGTAAATCCATCATTTCCTTCCTCAGAGATCTCTGATACTGATTTTGAGGGGTTTAGAGGAGGATTAATACTGACTTAACTCAATAGACTTTATTTTAAATACCTTATAATTTCTGTGGGAAGAAAATTTATTGAAGGAAGTGCATCAATGAGTTTTTTAAAGGTGTCTGAAGCAGATCAGTCAGTACATGTGAATGATTGGGTTGACACAGGGCAGATGGCATGTGTGATTTTGCTCCTTTTCAAGTAATATGCACCAATATTGCTGTGCTATGGCCCAGACTGTAAGAATAAGTTTATGAATCTGCAAATATTTTTGGTGTTGGGCTTTATCCATATCATAAGGCTGAATGTTTATAGAAGTGCTTAGCAAATGGAATTTCTTCTGGCAGATGGATTATTTGAATTATTGATTTACATCTCTTTGTGAGACATTTTTTTCCATATCACATAGATCTGAGGGTTGTGCTGGTTAGCCTCACTGTACGTGATCCACAGCAAGAATCTTTTTAACTAATTTCAAAGCTGAGCGAGTATTTATCCTAAAATCAGAGATACAGCTGTATTTCTGACCTAGAGGATCATTGTTTCATTAGGCCTGATTAACAACAGCATTATTCCAGTTTTGCTTTGTGGATCTATATCAGTGTACAACTTCAGTAATGTAATAAATTAAAACCAGTGCGCCAAATCCTGATTCAGCTGAAGTCGATAGCAGCAGTACTGCTGATCTCACGTAGCAGAGTGACCTGTTTGAAAGCAGTTATGTCCCTGTATCTCAACTTCCTCATGGCTTTTTATGACTGAAAGTAAACACAGAATTTTTGTTTGTTTGTTCTAGCTTTCTGTATGCTCTCTGCAGCATGCTATTGTGCTGCTTTTGCAAAACACAGTATATATCTGTTACAGTGTCCAGTTCAAAGGATGCAGCTCTACTGCCTTTGTCTACTTATTGTTTGCCCTGCATTCACTAGGCCTACAAAAAGATCTGATTTACTGACTTACTGTTACCCAACCAAGTGACATTCTTGTGGCTTTAACTGCTTCATGTATCTTTAAGAATGGTTTTAATTTGATTTTTAAAGCATAATTGATCAAATAAAGGAAAGTTTACTGTCCATATGCGTGACTCTTATTTAATAAAAAGAAGATTTTGCTGCTCTGCAAATAAATTGTTCTTCTTGAGCTTCCTAGCTGCATTTTTATCCTCTAAATGATATATTTATAATTTTATACTTTTTATCACTTTATATATATTTTTTATAATTTACATGCACCGTCCCTTTGGATAGTTAGGATTTAACACCCTTTACCTCAGTGCAGTTATGACAGTTTTACCAGCTGAGGATTTGGCCTTGATCTCTACTGCCTTAATTCACACAAGCTCGCTTCCAGCAACTCTGGTCAAGGTTAAATCAGCTTTTCACAGCAGTGAATCAACATCATTGATTCTTTCTATATTCTACATATAAGCCTTGATATTATTCCAATCTGTTTCAAGATGTTTGTGTCAAATCCCAAGCAGCTATCTAAACATTGAATATCTCCTTGTAATAGAGTTACGTGGTTCCCTTAAAATTATGTTTGAATTCCACGTTTAAAGGCAGTTACATGAATCAACCATACCACAGTGCCCATGGTGACAAATTAAAGAAAAGGTGTCACTTACATGACATAGTTCTTATGATTACTTTGCTGCTTTCATGGTCTTTATTCTTTTCTCATGTGAAAGTTTTCTGTATGCACCATAAGTGCCATTGCATGAAGAAATGTCATTATGTGTGTGAGAGGAGTGTTCTGTGTGAGGAAAGGTATATAAACTGTCACATAAAATCCTGATTTCCTATTCAAGTTTCTTCCAACTATAGTGACCTTTGATTGATGACTCCAGCCTTGCTGGAATAAAGTATCTGCCCCCTCAAAAAAGTCTGGAGTGCTATCCCTCATAGAAAGTAGATAATATTTATTTAATGGATAAGCTCAAATGTATTCTGTCTAGCTTCTGGAAACCTGAAGCTTATGCTGGACACTCTTATTAACTTATTTTGAACTTCTTGCCACTGATTTAATAGCATAAAAAAATCCATTCTAGTATCATGGTACCTATATTTACAGTGTTTCCACCAGAACCCAGTGAGATTTTGGTAATTACTCTCACTGTCTCTTACAATGTAACAGTGCAATGCAATGTACTATCTTGATTTTATTATAACTAATACAGAGTCCATAATCTAGCAAAAGAAAGTTTGGATCTGATATATAAAAGAATGAAAGATGACTAGAGAAAGAATGTTAAAAATTTGAGAGATTTCTATATTCTTTGGCAATGACAGTCGTAGATCTGTTCTACACAGACTAACCCTGCATGAAAATGAGATTGGCCTCATGCATACTCTAGCTTGGCTTTAAGTGCATGTCCATCGAACTCCCATTGGTAGATCAGTGATAGGGAAGTATCTGGATATGCTACTCAATCAGTTTTGCAGCCACAGCCTGGGCCAAGGTCTGGAGTTACTTTCCAGTTTCCTGTATGAGAAACTCTATAGTAGGTGAAAAATAGAGCAGATACCCGCTTCTGTACAAGTTATGTGAAACTTCTGCTGAGCTTATATGAAAAACAAAGTGTTCAGTACTTCATCCTGGACCAGTCTACAGGTTATGCTTTCATCTCCTATTGCACAGTAGGAATGATAATCCAGCCACATCATTTTTGAATGTTGTTTCATTTTCCACCTGCCTTAAATGTACTTTGCTGCACACCAGCATCTCAGCAAACGCCAATTCCCAAAACCGTGTCTGCCAGTTTCCTGCCATAACCACCAAACCACACATGAAGAATTCTTCCCAGTACATGATGTATTCATTTGGCCTTCAAAACAAAGCCCTGTTGCACTGGATCATTTTTAGACAGAATCTCTCAAGACACTAAAAGACAAAGATAAATTTGTAATGAAGAAAACTATATTGTGTCCTTCTGGTTAAATCTTATGGGCAGATCAGGTCTATGTAATTCCTATGCAGAGCAACAAGGGAATGACATTTTCTTTGCTGTTGCAAATGGTGAGTTCATTACACTGGAAGGGCAAGAGGAATAAAACCTCAGATAAGACTCTTTTTAAACAACTTTATCTTATAGCTCAAGTTTTCTTCTTCCTTTGAAAACCTGTTATTTTCACATTGCCAAACTTCTCAGACTAACTGCAGTGGTTCCAAAATGTTATATTCATAGCTCTGCATAGGCACCTGGTCCTTGAAAGGGGGAAGCTTCTGTGGCCCACAGCTTTCCCCAGTTACAGGTTGTGGACAGGAGGGTGGGTAGTACTATGAGGCTGAGGCAGCATAGCTGATCCTGAAAGAACAAAGTCAACAGCAGCAAAGATTTTGCATGCCCAGCATGGATTTGGGCAATTGCTGTACCAGCAATGTAAATCGAGTACCTCATAGTTGAAATATTTTGCTCTAACAATATTTTTTTTCTCCTTGTCTTAATAACAATTTTCTGACCACAGCTGTTTGCACTGCAGAATGCAGTGCTAATGCAACTTAATCTGAAACAACCAGTACAAATCTGAATAATTAAAAGGACTGGAGCTTCAGGAAGGAAAAATAGTTTTAAGATATTTTCACATGTTTAATGTATTTGCTTCTTTATTTTTTTATTACCATATCAACCCTCCCATTTTTCTATTTTACTCTGCAACAGAACATGGGGCATATTTGTAGTGTGAATCTGAATACCCTCAGTTCATGAGTTCCTGAACTTTAGTTGCTAGGAGTATCAAAGTCTAAGCCAAGCTGAAAGGCAGCCCATTTCTGTAGTGGTCAGAGTAAAACCCTTGATCTCAAACTGAAAATGTTTGAAATCCAAGAATCAAACCCTGGCCCAAGCTTCACAGCTTTAGCCCATCCCTCACAGTGACACTAACATTCTGCTTTTACCCAGAGGGTGATACCAAGAAACCACTTGCAATGTCATTAATCCCAAGATGTGTTTCTAATTGTAAAAAAATCTCAGCGTTGCTGGAGGTAAATGGACGATATCACAAGGAATATTCTGGGTGACTCTGTGTTTTTGCTAGACTGGTCTCTAAGGCTCAGCTCCTCACCTCAGCTCCAGGCAGAGGCTGCACATCTGGTTCCTAGCAGAGAAGGGACATGCTGCATTAGCTTGCTGCTGAGTGAAGAAAGTGGTTAACTTCAGTTGTGTCTGCACTGCCATGCCTGTACTGTGTGCTTGCTGTTGAACTGGACAGCTGTCATGGAAAGACCACTGATTTTCTTCCCATGTTCTTTAACTGTAGTCACATGTGGCCAAGCTAAACCCCCACAGTGCAACTGTTTTTTCCTATTTACACATGTTACTAAGAAACATCAGCTAAGGATATGTTATTACAAGTTTGTGAATGACCCCATTCTTGGCACAGGGCCAAGCCAAACATTTTAGTTCATTTAAAAAAGTAAAATGTGATAGAGTCAGTAGTTGTGATTGACAAGCTGAGGTGGAGTGCTACTATGAGAGAGAAGGGAAATTCCAATAATCCAAATTAATAAGTATAGTCATTAATTCCATCAGTGGGATTATAAAACAGAAATGACATTCTTTGTTAAGAGCAGTTTGGCCAGGAAAGGACACAGGAGAAAAGCTACAAAAAAAAAGACTGATTCATTGATCAAAGCACCTTGATATGATAAAGATGTTAACATTGAGATTTTTTCAAAAGCTTGTTTTTTGTTAGATTCATTAAGCTTCAAGTCTATAATAAAAAAAGAAAAAAACCCAGAAATATAATTTAAATAGCAATGAAACAAACAAAGAGGAGTAAAAAATGATGGGATGGTCTTATGAAATAGGCAAAGAAGAAGCTAAAAACCATTTCACTGTCTCTATGTGCAATGCTTTCTCTTTGTCACAGCAGTACTGTTGTAACGAAATTCTTACTCCTCCTCTTCTCCTGTTTACATACACCAGAAGGAATATGTTGCTTTGACAGTCTTGTTAGAACATAGGAACTACTAGTAACATTCTAGTAACAAAATTACCCTGTTTCTGTGGTTATTTTCTGAAGAAAAACAGTAATTCAGAAATTACTATTTTCCTCTCTTTGTACTGTTATTTCATTGTGGACTCTAAATGCTGGCATGAGACACACTGACTGCAGTGGAGTAGAAATTGGAGGGGATGTTCCTGGCTCACCCACTTGCACTATTCTGCTTGAGAGTTTGTCAGTGTTTCAGTTGCAAACTGCTCCTTGCACAGATTTATAACTAGGTCATAAAAGCTCCCTCCCAGCTAAAATTTTCACTTCTTTTAAGTTTTATGACACAAGCACAAAATAGAAGTTGGATTTTTTTTTATGGGATATATTTCATCATAAGGCATAAAGATTTATGCACTTAAATCCCATTCTTGTTTGGGAGGGTTACACATCTGACTCCACTTGCAGACATCAGCGTAGGGTTCTAGAGGGGAATCATCACCTGGTTGTCTCTAACCTCAGTGAATCCCACAGAAAAAAAGCCAATTAACACCAGCCAATCTGGCTCATAGTCAGTGTTCTTCACTTGTTGGCTGTGGCCAGATTGTTTCTGTCAACCCTTTTTTTGATATAATTTCAGTATGCTTTCTAAGCTATTGGTGGAGGAAAGGGAGATTCCATTTCTAATGTACCATATGAAGTTGGAATCAGAACAAAACAGAACAGAAATTAAAGAATAAAATACACTTTTTTCCTTCTATCAGAACTAACACCCTAAATCCAAGCTAATTGAAGTTAATGATGCCCATTGGCCTCACTGACTCTTGTTAAAAACTATAGAAAGCAACAGCTGGAAAAGTGTCCACAATATCTACAGCTGCCTTTCACAGGAGGATCTCCACTGTTGTGCAAGGTACAAAGTTTATTGCAAACTCTGAAAAAATGATCAATTATTTGTTTAGTAATTATATTTCATGTCAGATATAAGAATTGAGGCACTGTTCTGTCTTGTTACTATTTGTGCACAAGAACTAGACTTCAGTTTGTGAGCAGAATTCACCAACCTTGCATGGAGCTGGCCGCAGGAGAAGCATAAGGGCTGTTGTATCAAAGGATCTCTTCCTTCTTGAATCTTTACAAGTCCTATCAGAGTTTTATGTATCTTTCTCAAGAGTACTGACTATTCTTTCACAGTTCTTCCTGGACTTGTGGAAGATCTTCCCATTCTTCCAAAAGACAGATCTTCAGGTAGTTGTGATGAAAGCTGTGGGCTAGACAAATAAAGGACAGTGCAGTTGAAATGGTGCCAAATCCATCCTAAGTACAGACTTTTTGCAAAAACACCACAAAAACACTTAGGCTGTCATTTCACATTAACTTTTTCCTAATACTGTTGCTATTTTACCAATCTGGTTTTCAGGGATTTAGTTCTCTTTTGTAGACACAGCCATACTGTATTTCCTTGTCCAATAACTAGTACCATGTGAAATAGTCTCTGTTGAATCCCAAACCACCAAGCACTGTCTTGGTTTCAACTTTCATTATAAACTCAAAATTCAGACCAGGATGGTCTATTGAGAAAGTGGTTTGTTAAGATTCACAAACCTTGCAAACAGACTTTAGGCCTATTTTGATTAACTCCACTTTTAATGGTTGGAGGCATGTTTGAAAACCAGGCTGAATATGTCTCTTCATGATGCATTTCCCAGGTCTTTGGCTAAGCCAACCAGACAAACTAAGCCTCCACTTAGCCACTGCTTCTGAACAAAATCTGTAGTGCAGTCTGGCACTCTTTACCTCTCAGGTAGTTTAACCTATACTGGAACACAACACTGAAAGGGCCATTTCAAATTATTATGAAAACTGCCTCATTCTCAGTGCAGGCTTGGAACTAGCTAATCAGAGCTGCATGTATATAGTGTTCAGGATTCTTGGTCTTCATCCAAAGGTTTGCAGAACTCAAGGTTTTAAGTTACTCAGTTAGTTATACATTCAGAACACAATGACATTTTTAACTCCTAAATAAGGTAATTAGAAAATAAAGCCACCCCTCACCATCAGTTTTAACTCCTTGAAACAACTCCTAACACTACAGCATTCAGTGCACAGGGCTGTGTAATCATGACAGACACATTTAGCTTTTGGGTTTTTATCTTTCCTGGTATTATATTCCTGAAACACTGTTTTATCATCAGATTAAAGCACTGGAATTGAAATATTGCCGTGTGGCTTACATTAGTGATAGTAATAGTCTGCTCCAAAATTACCCACCCAACATGCCTTTGAATTTGTTTGATTGAATTGACCCACCAAGGTCTCAGACATGGCTTTGTTCTCTGGCAGATTGTCTTCATTAGGACATTGCAGGGTTCTGCAGAAGAAGCACTCTGCCGGAATAGTGTCCTATCACAGTATGCAGAGCCTATGGAGAGAAGGTTTGTTACTTCACACTTAAATATATATTTGGGTTTTTTTGTAGGTTTATGTTTTTTGTTTTTTCCTTATGCATACTAGCTTCAAAGCTTGGGTTCCTCATACCAACTCATACTAAAAGAGACACCAAAATAGGCAGATTGTACATAAAGGGAAACCCTATGTCTGGGAGAGGCACTAAATCAAGTATAGGTTGTGTCACTGTTGAAGCTAATTCTGGATAGCAACTATGAATGAGACTGACTAATGCTGCAATCTATCACATCTCACTCTAGCTAGTGTGACAGGACTTGGTAGGCACTCCATGTAAAAATAAAACATATCTTAAAAAGTGTTAGAAACTGGCATGAGGTGAGCTATTTGATTTGAAATGTGGAGTTATCAAATAAAACAGCCATCTGTGAGATCAGGTGTATCCATGGAGCAGCAGTTACTTTGAAGAGTGCTGTGGCTTTGTAAACTGTCTATTTAAAATATTTTTCTCCCTTTCTCTTGCAAAATCTTAATTTCTCTCTACACTTAGACACCCAACTTTCCGTGCTTGACATTCTGCTTATTTCACTGTATTCATATAAGAGAAGTAAAAAAAAAAAAAATTCCTGTGTGACTTAGAGGCTAAGCTATTTCCATCTCAATGAACGAGGGAAGGCAGAAAGGGGAGATGGTTTTTAAAAGGAAGTAGGGGATTTTATGCACATTTTTCTAGCACTAAGCATCATAACATTATCTGAAGATTGGGACATATACTGAACTTAAAAGAAAAACCTCTAAAACTGATTAAAAGAAATGTTTTGATCTTGGATGTGTAAATTGATCTGTCATAATCACTGCTACAAGGTGTTCTTGAGATTAGGAAGAAAATCTCAAACTATCTGGGGAAAGGGACAATGCTTCAGGTGGAAGAATGATGAGGAGATTGCAAGAACCAGCAGGAGAAAAAAGAAAAGTGATATAGGATGAGAAATTAAGATTNGATATAGGATGAGAAAATGGATTAACCTAGTGCTGGCTGGAAAATGAAAACAGAATTAGAATATACATAGTCAGGAGAAGGAAGAGAGGGAGAGAGCAGAGTGCTAAATAGGAGCCTAGATCATGAACCAGAGAATACAAGAGTTGCTGGCTGGGTAAAGATTTGAGGGAAAACAAATAATAACAAGGTAATAACAAGGTAGGTACGAAGACTGTGTGTATCCTGTGTGTTAGAACACGGGAAAGGGAGACATGGCAACAAAGAAGGGTAGGTGCAAAGAAGAGCAGCAAAAGTGAATAGATGAATTTGAATTGTGAACCTACAATCTAAAATGGGAGTTGAGGCTTTCTGGACAGTAAGACTAGGACTGAGGGAAGAAAAGGGACTGTGCACAAGAACCCAGAGGACTCAGAGTTGTTAGGCAAGGAGAGAGATGTGCTGAGAGCAGCGACTGGAAAGGTTTCATGAGAAAGACGAAATTTGGATCCTGAGGCAGAGATTTGGGTCCCTGTGGGAAGAGATTAATGGAGGCAAAGCTGTGTCAGAAAAGGTGAGACAGGAGGGGTAATGCTGACATGGCATAGACAAATAGCTGAGGAACACAAGATACATGTGATATTTAGGTCCGCTCCCAGTTTCTCTGCTGTCAGCAAAAGTCTGTTTAAATGCTAGCATAGTGTGTGTCATCTCACTTCAGTGCTGCCAATAAAGAGGTCAACAACCTATTGCTATAAACTACTCCATTAAATTGAATTACCTAGACCTGTGTGGAAAATTTGTGCAGTTGACAGTGCAGTGCTTACAAGTAGTTTCATGATGGAACTTCTGTTTTTTCACTTTGCTTTCAAAAAACCTAAAAAATAAGCAAAGAAAAATACATATTGATAGTACTATTAAATTTAAGCATCTGGATTTTTTTTAATTTCCAAAGCCCTCTGGACTCTGCAATCATGATTTTGTTTCCCTGCCCATTCCCATAAATTTTCTCTCCGATACCAACTTTAATTGCAAGCACACTGGGGATTTTTTTTGTTATGTTGGGTATTTTTTCTCCACAGGCCATTTACACACTGACCAGTTTTGGGTGTGAATCAGGAATGAGTACTGGGGCAAGGTAATTTCTTTAGTACTCTTCATTTCTTGACAAAAACCTGTGAGATGTATGGTGATGTAAGGTGGCTGTAGGAAGAAAAAGAACAAGCCATATGGCT
>VWYI01026729.1:0-21804 GCA_013399455.1 Anthoscopus minutus
AAAAAAACATGTAACCCCCAACATACTGTTATTGTAGGTGAAAGGAAAAGAAATGTGGATGAAAGTTTTTCTTGTAGGTGCATAGTTATTCAGATCTTTCACAATAAGATTGGTGTCAATATCTTTAAGCTCCGTTCTTAGTAATCTGTGACCTACTAAAGGAGATTTCTGCCTGTTAAAAAGAAGATCTATTTAAAAAAATAATTAATGATTGTAGATTGCTAGATCACTTGCTGGTTACTGTGTCAGTAAGTGAGAAATATAGAACATTTAAAAAAATAATTTCTCTGAAAAAAGCAAAATGTCTTTAATTCTTCTATCCCTACGTAATTTAGGCTTCAGCCTGCACAACCTCACTACTTTACTACCATGACAGCCAGAGAAGACTGTTTTTCTGGATCAGTTTAATACAGTAAATTAACTCTCAGGGAAGAGTTAGTCCATTATGGTTATAAAGGGATATCTGAAGGAACCACCTCCACGAAGTACAATATATAATTGGTTGCAATAAAATTAATGGGGCTATGGAACTAAATTACTAGAACATATAGTCATGCATTTCAGGACAGATAAATAACGTCTCTGACACACACTTGTATCTAACAGCTTTATTTAATCTACTTATTTCAGAGATTAGTGAAATCTCTTTGACAAAGAATAGGTATGATGCTGTTGGCAGTATCACAAAATCATTCTAATTATAAGGACTCACACTGTAAGCTCCACAAATTGTTCACCTAAACATTTACCAGTGAAGTCCTATATTTCAAAAGCACTGGAAGAAAAGAGATTTTGCCAGTTATTTTCAAACTAGCACCTGCTAGCTCCTTGCTTAGGAGAACAAGTCTGCACAAGAATTATCAGTGAGGGCTGATGAACATGTATTTGATTTCAATATTATTCCTGCAGTTACACTGCACTTACTGAGTATCACATATTTCCAGTACTGGAACATTCAGCCTCCACTTCTGCTTTCCTGGGGATTGTTTATAACTTTTATAATGTATGTCATTATTAGAACTATCTCTTGAAAAAAAAATTTATAGATAGATCTTCATTTGCAAACTTCTCAATCAAGTTTCCTCTAGGTATTTGTTATTCCACATTCAAGTGACTAGTTCAGCTGGGCTGGATGCGTAGCTTACAGAGAAATGGTGAAGTAATTATTAAAGCAGGTTATTTTAAGTCAGTATCTAGATGTCTTGGGTAGCCCACTATAATTTGAACAGCATATCCTATAATATAAAAGAAGATGCACACCCAAAAACCTGAAACAGAAGTCAATTTTCCAAGTAGATTATTTTACAAAAAAATAGAAAAAAATTAAATTTTTGATAGCATGTAGTATGACTTCATTTTGAGAGTTACAGGAAAGGACTTCCAAAAGCTACTTACAAATACGAGAACAATAAAGGAAAAGGGTGAGGTTCATTCCTGATCAGTTTTGATATACCTGCTGTACACAAAGTCTAGAACTTTTTAGTATGACATTCAAATTTTATGGGTTTTCACCTGACCTAACATAGCTCTTTAGTTATATATAGTCAGTGCCTCTAACTAAATACACATAACCAATGTAAGGAAAACATTCTTAATATATGTCTCTGCTCTTAAACCCAAAGGAAAAACTGATGCTTAGAATGTTATGCTTATGGAAAATATCAGCGAGAATGCTTACAGTTGTACAACCTACAAACAGGTGAAACAGCCTTCTATTACAGCTCTTCTGGCTGGCCATCTGTAACATGTTCTTATTCCTCTTAGAGGTAATATTGGGAAAGTATTAAGATAGAAAAAATGAAGTGGTTTATGATAAGAGTATCCTCATTATTACGCATCCTGCAGTATCCTCATAAAACTCCCAAGCAACAAATCATGATATTTTATTCAATTATGTTAGATGTCCTGCTCTAGAAATGACAATGTAGTGGTAAAAACTAAAAGGATAAGCTCAGATTTTAATTGGTGAACTGTGGAAATGGTTAGTCTGGTGGGTTTAGAGCTGGTTAAATTCACTATTGGATTTACTCATCTCTTGTTGTGAGATATGGTTTAGGAGAAAGGTAAAATAGGCTCAGAACTTAAGGAGTTTGATGAAAACTTTATTAACAGAACTAAAAGAATAAGAGAAAAAATTCAGAATAAAACCTTCAGAACACTTTTCCTCCCCCTGCCCCATTTCTTTCCTTTATTTCCCTGACAATGTAGAGGTAAAATCTGGGATTTTAAATCAGCTATTAGTTCTACAATAGTCTTTTCTCAGTTCTTGTGAGGAGAGGAGTTTTCTCTTGCCATGCCATGGAGATTTCTCCACAAGAAAAACATTTCCTTGTGGCCTTTCATTTTCATGAACAGCAGCTGCCCAGGAAAAGAATCCGCTATTGTGAAGCTTTTCTCACGTTCACAGCCTTCTCACAGCTGAATGAATGGGCCATGAAACTTATGGGGTATTGCTTTTAAAGATGAGCTGTTTCGAGGCAAAGGCTCTCTTCCTCTACCTCGGTGATCATTTTCATTTCCAGGAACAGAAGTCTTTTTCTTCTCTCCCTGGGGGCACAGGTTTTTCACTACTCTCATCTCTTACTCTGTTCAAGCTTTTCATGTGATCACAGCTTCTTCAACATCGCTTAACGTTGCTTAATTAGGGTTGCTTCTGCTCAGGTCTACATCCCCCCAGACTTTCTCATGAATTAAAGGGAATGTTGTAGTATATCATATTCCATCTCCATAGCTTTACCAAAAGTATTTTCAGCCTCAATACTAGGGCATCTCTTCATTTTCTTTCTATCTGGAACTTGACACTTTCTTTACTGACCCTGGTGTCTTCATGTTGTCTTTCTGCATGTCATCACTGTGTTTTTCTCTGACCCAAGGGAAGAATTGTGCTCTGCAGGTCTCATCTGTGCACTGACAGGGTTAACCTTTCTCTCAGGCCACCAGGTGTTGGTGAGCAGTGGCTGAAGCAGGCACGGTGATGGATTTCAGCCGCTCTGGGCCCCTTCCTCTGCCCGACAGCTGCTGTGGGGGGCCACGATGGAGGTGAGGAGGGCCTGGCCCGGCCCAGAGCCCAGGGGATCCTGGCTCAGTGCGGGCCTGAGGGGCAGGGGCAAGGCTCAGTGTTACCGAGATCTCAGCAGCTGTGACCTGGCCCAGCTCCCGGCCGGGACCCCCCTGGCCTCCCATCCCTGCCCGGGAGCCACTGGGGCCCAGCCCGGCCCAGCCAGGCTGCGCGGGCCATGGCAGAGCAGGGCCGGCCCCATGGAGCTCCCGATATTTTCTGAGGCTGGAAGCAAAAAAGGACTTTTTTCAGGCTTCCCGGGTTTTAAAATGTGATGTTCACAGAAGCAGATGCAGATTCTAAATAGCTTTAAAATCTGTCAGTTCTCAGAGCTAGCCAGCTACTGGTCCTTTTCCAGATACAGAAGTTCCCAGCAGCTTCTCTCATAAAACTCATTTCTGTGGGTGGTTTTTTTCCTTCTTCCTAAATATCAACTAATGCAAAACCAGCACAGTTAGTGAACTAAACAATATGAATACATGCAAACCTAAAAGTGTATTCTGAATGAGAATGAAAGACAACTTATTTGACACCAAAAGTTCCTTTGTTAACAGCAAATGGAGATCATGTGTATAAGAGACTTAATTCAACCGGTCCAAATAAAACTCAGTATTCACATTCTGGGTAAAATATCAGAGCTTCCATCCATTTTTCTATATCTCAATTGCAAACTCCATAGTGGGCTTATTTTAAATGTTGGATTTAAAATTTATTTTTGAGTAACTTAAGAACAGAAGAGCAAAAATCATGTCTCCAGTTTTCCTTCTATCATCTTATCCCAGTTTAAATAGAGGCCAAATTTAAATATTTCCTGTTGCAAATGGAGCACTAGGTTGGCAAAGAAATAGTTAACTAAGTCAAAAGGGCCTGCTCTCTCTCTCTGTGTGTCTTCATTCATACTTCTGTTTCTGAAGCATGGTGGTCACTACAATTAGGGCACTAATTCTTATAGGTATTCCTGTCCTTTTCTGCACAGAACTGACAGTGGTTAAAACCAGTGTAGGGCACGTCTAAAAGAGGACTCCATCAGTGTATTTTGCACACTTCTCTGCAGAACAAAGAGGGAAAGAAAACAAGCTTTCCTTCAAAAATTCCATCATTTAAAAACAACCAAAAAAAGTGTCTCTTCTAAATGAATGGCAGAGAGATCCTGCATTAATACACCTTTGTCACTTCATATTAGCGCACAGGCAAGAGACAAAAATGGTAGTTAAAGACAAACAAGAATATTGTGCTTACATTGAAAAAAATGTACTTTTTGGAAAATAGGACCGGAACACTTAGTACAGGTTCTTTTTTACAGGTACCAGTATTTCCTTAGTGTTAGGTATCTAAAGAATCTTTCTCTTCATCTTGGAAAGTGAAAAAATTTTATCCATGATACCAAACATCATGGACTCATTTTAATTCTTATTTTAGAGAACTTTTATTTGGGCTCTACATTCATTATAATAGGCTGCATTTTCTCTTTGTAGAAAATAATTTGGTTTTTGTATATCTCTCAGTTAACAAGATAGAGGAATATACACTGATATGTAGATGGTTTTCCTACTGTAGTCCAAGTTTATAGAATACTGTATCACTGATAACTATTTTTGCCCCTGGCTGGATTTTTGAAATACATATTGCAAATTGAGAATGCAAGACCAATTTGAACAGGAAAAAGTCATTATTACTCAAAGCTGATTTTTGATGTTGCCTTCTCTAGGTGAATTTACTGTTCCTGAGTGTCAATTTGATAGCACAGAGAGTTGGAATATTTTATTTGTTCAGAGCACACACGTGTCAGATCTTGCTTTGAAATCATATATCACATCCTTACAATTAAAAAGACCCGTGAGGAATTACTATTCCTAGAGATTCATTACTGTTCACAATACTATCTAAGTCATGAAAACAGAATCATGAGGAAAGTCAGAATGGTCTCCTACTTCAAAACATTGTTGCTGCCGACCTTGAGGAGCTCTAGGTGCCTTTCTGCACCAGCACTTCCAGTATTCATAGGAAGTGAGATCATGTAAGAAAATCTATATCAGACAAATGACAAAAGGCCCCTTTCCCTTCTTCTGCCCCTTTTCTGTGTTGGAGTGGCTGAATTTCCAGCCTTAGGTAAAGGTGTTTTTCACTAGCACAGCAAAAAGTCACAAAAATTATGCTTCTGTGATGGTCCATCTCCTACATCATCAGACAGTATAACAATGCTTCTTTTGTTTTGCTTATAAATATACATTGTGCTGAAAACAGAAGACATTTGTGCTTTTTTCATTCCAGCTGTGAGCTATCACCTGAAAGGTTTTAGATTTTACTCCCAGCCACATAAATCTTTAAAAGTTTTTATTTGCATTTTGTTTTTTTCTTGCCTGCTTCTTTGCTTTATTGGTGATCTTTATTTATCCACTGGTAAACAGAATCCAATTTAAAAAATATTACTTCATAGGGATACAATAATTTTCAAATATTACTTGCATAATAGTGGAAGTGTCAGTGCGTTTTTCATGTTTACAGTAGAAAAGTTTCCTGATGTTCACATGTACTGCACATTTATTTTTTGTTCAGCCCATATTGCTACCTATTCACCTTTGAGCATGGGGATATCCAGCAAGACTCATGTAGAGGACTAATATGCAGGAAGACAAGACCATGGAGATAGTAATATACTTAGAAAAAGTATCAATGGACATCAGCACACCATCCCATGAAACATGTGATTTGCAAAATAATAATGTAATTTCATCAGAATACAATATATTCCTACCTGTTATCTTTACTGAAATATCTACAGAAGTCCATTTCTTAGACCCACATATGAGCATAAACTCAGAAGGGCTAAGATTAAAGGATGATTCTGGAGTTCATCTGGTCCCACTTGCTTGAACTGAGCAGAGGTGTTGACACAAATGGACCTAAAAATGCTCACACAGAATCATGATCAGATTACTTTTGAAGATCTCCAAGAAGGAACACTCACTCCATCATGTCTCTGGGCAACCTGAGTCAGTGTTGAGTTATCCTCTCAGTAAAAAGGGGTGTGTGAGGTCTCATTCATTCACTCTTCCTAGTCATTTTGTTCAGCCTAACCACGCAAATGAAAGAGGATTCAATGCTAAAAAGCTCTTGTAAGATGTCTTGCCAGATCAGACAATTTTAAATTTACCTGATTTTGCTGGGTGTCCAGCAGGGTCTGTTTTTCATTCTTGTCTAGTGAACTAATGAGATTTAGTGCATTGACTTAATTTTAGAGATCTTTGTAGTCAGAGATTGATAGCTTTGTAAATTAATCACAAAGACCCCTATCACCTCAGTGGTAACGTTTGTCTCTGGAGGCTGACAGAGCATCTCCTTGTAAGAATTACATTTAAATATAATTTCCTTTATAAAGAAGGAAGACTGATAAATTTACTAGTGCTGCATGGCTGCAGGTCTATTGTAGCTTCTGAATTTGTCGGTTCAACATTTGATTGATTTACTTTGGTGGCGAAATGTCTGAATGGGCTTGTTCTGCTCTTCTATCACAGGAATTTTTTGCTGGGGTCATGTCTTATTTGACACTGTATGATTCAGATCTTTGTTATGATCAATCTGATTTAGAGAGTAAACACCATGTACCAAATTACATTCTTATCTTTCTATTGCAATTGTCCTAATAGTGGACTTTATTTCACAACATGAAAAGTTTTGTGGCTAAGCACTTTCTGGATCCCGAAAAGCTGTTCAGATGACAAAGGGATGACCCACAGAAAGTAACATAAAGGCCAGTTCCACTTGGAAATGCCTCATTTTGAAATTTACTACACATCCTGACAAAACTTGGGCAAAAGATTTTTGGGGTTTTTTTTTTTTGTATTGCTACTTCTAAAGCTTCCTATTCAGTGAGGTATTGGAAGCAAACAATACTAGGAAAAAAGAAATATTCAATACTAAAATTTACTATATCTAGGAATCTTTGTCCGGACCAAGTCTGTGGTGTTAGGTAGTGCAGCAAATTGTGAACAGAAAGAGATGAGCCCAAAGACCTCAATATTAAATATATACTATCACTAACTGGGTTCTCTTCTTGTTCTCTCTTGTCTGGTCAGATAATCACATAATGGCTATATTTTATTCATGTTGGAACAACTGAGGTCTTTAGTTACATTTGCATGTAATACTTACAAGGACAAAACTGCTGTTTATTGAGTAAAAGAACAGCGCCCTTAAGGAACGCAGTAGCCTTGAAAAACATTGATAATTCACAACAGTGTCTTATGAAATTCTATTCAAGATAGATGTGTCTGTAGCTAGAGATTGAAGATGGGATGAGCATTTTGTTATTAGTAACTATGTAACTAAGGAGTGAGCTGGTACTGCACCTGTGGTCCATGCTTCATAATACCTAAATATAACTTAGCCAAACTCTTGGGTACAGCATGGAAGGCAAGAGATAGGTCACCTTTTACACAGGAATTATGCAGTGTTTAGCCCTTTGTAATATGGAGGGAAACAGCCCAGCAACCCTGCTATAAATTCAAGTTACAGTTGTAGCATACAAGGAATGATTTACTGAGAGATATTGAAGAGTTGTTCTCCTTTACAATAGGCACTTTAAGAGAATAGTTCCTGCCTAACCTTATGTGTAATATAGTTATTTTTGGGGAATTGCATTGCAAATATCTTGACATTTCTCCAGTATCCAGGTCACCTTAGTTGCTGAAAGTTACAGTGGCCCCTAAAGGCCCATTTTATTAGTTACGAGACATTAATCACAGAAATGCACAGGCAGCAACTGACTCCCTGCACTGAATTTAGTGGGAATTGCCACAGTCCTTAAATGTTGAGAATAATTTCAAATAAAAGCCTAAAGTTGTTGGTTTCTTTAAAAATCAGTCTTTCACCCTTTATGAAAATTAACGCCAAATATTTCAAAGTGGTATTTGACCACTCTTCACACTTTCTCACTTCAAAAGAAAGATCTGGCGATGTGAAGTCAGTAGTCCTGTCATGGCAGGCATCAGTCAGAACATGTGGAAAAATCAATGATGGCGATCTTTCAGCATTTCTTTGCAATATTGGAATTTGCAGTAGACTTGGAGAAATGACTAAGTTCTTCCGTACTTCTGCAACGTTGCACTGACTATGTATAGTGGGTAAGATGCCTCTAAAATATGATGTTAGTGGAACAAGAATGTCACAGGGAAATATAAGGCTCTTTCTTTCAGTACAGACTGTTTCAAGAGGAGTATTTCTGCCTTATGATTATTTAATTTCATGATACAGCATATTTAGGTATAGCCAAAGGTGTATCTGCAGCTTTCTTGGAACAGTATTCCAAGAGATATTTCAGAAGAAAACCAACTCTTCTAATTTATTTTTAGAATGCAAAATTATCTCTGACTATACCTGCCTATTCTGGAATTTTAGCCCTACTTGTAATTAAGGTCTTTTCTTCCATGGGGCCCTGATGGTGTTATCTGCCAGTATCAAAATCGTGTTTAGGAAAAGAAAGTTCTGAATTGAAGGAACTACTCAATGGAAACAGCAATGCTCTATCTCCTAAGTACTTAAAAGAAGACTTGAAGTTTTAATACCAACTGTATATTTGTTTGGGTTATTTATTATATTTTCAGGAAAGACTGCTTCAAAATAGCAACTTCCCTAAATTTTCTTAAGGACCATGAACTGAATTATTTAACTATAGCAGTAAAGATATATGAAATTCAGTGAAACTCAGTGGGAGCATTTGTTCTTTTTCCTTAACCTCTCTTCCTCTCTTTAGGAACTTCAAGCACAATATGTCTGCAGCTCAATATATGTTAATGTTGGAATTTTTTTCTACATAGTTCTATCATAATATTTAGAGACTATACTTTTAGCTTTTTATTATTTAAGACAGTATTGACGTGCAACCTGCACAGTGGAAACAAATCCTAAATATCTCCTGTAGCAAGAGTAAATGGTTAGTTTCTTAATAAACAGGATAAAATATTGTAATCTTTTGACTGCTTGTCACTGCTGAGCTTGTTAATAATGCACACAGGACATAACAATTTCATATACTGTACATCAGTAACTCTTTCAGCAGGTGCAGGCCAAAGGAAGAGTAAACCAAAGCCAGTCTAGAAGTATTTCCTTTACTCGCTATTTGGGCTGGATTTGAGCCAACAAACCATACGACATCATTTTCTCCCTCTTACTGACCTCATTGTAAAAATTAGTCCTTTTAGCTGCTGGACCTAAACTCATTATTACATAATTTTAGCCAAGTCTTATAAAAGGACTTTATGAAAGAGGTGTTTGCTAGACTGGAATAAGGTTTCCAGAACCAAGTGAATTTATCCAGAAACATTTTTGAATACGGACTCTATTCATGGAAAAAATAACATTTGTCCTGATTGGCTTGGATGAATTGTACAGTTTGTCTGTGTAGTGTGGAGGAGAGATTCTACAGCATGTGCTGTTTACAAAAAGCTCTTTGTGCTGTCAGAGAGTGGAGGCACATTGAAGAATTGCTCTGTCATGGGTGTTCATCTCCACACTGATTCTCTGGTCTTTTTATCCTTGATTCACCACCTCCACCATCACTACTCTGTGGAGCCTGAAAAGCCCCTCTGCAGTGCTTTTTCATGTTTTATGACAGTTTCTTCTCTCTTCTCTGTTCTAGTCAATGATAAAACAACTCAAAACATTGTCTTCAATAAATGTAGCATGTACTTTTGTTCAGAAGATTTAGTGAAAAAATCCAGAGATTTCATTTTCTCCTGAGACTTTTTCAGCTATAATTGCAGGACTGATTGTATTTTAGACATTAGGTTTTGCAAACAAAATATGTGGCTGTTGTTGGAACACCCGAAGGAAGGTAAATACCATCAATGCTGGTATGGTATGGTAAATACCATCAATGTTTGTGTGCAGTGAAAAGTTAAGCATGGAAATGAAGAGTATACATACCAGAGCTATGGAAAACACTATTATCAGTCCAAAATGGAATAAACACTACTTCAAAACAGAATAAAAGGCAAAGGTAATTTAGGCTGGGAAACAATGTTGTAATGATGTAAGATCAAGATCATTCACAAAAATAGTCAATTACATTATTCTAGAACCTGCTAAATTTTTTGGGTGACTACATTGTGTCTAAGCTCTGTGGCATGAGAAATATGTTTTCAAATGGCTGTATGTCTCTTGTGCCTCTGACCTCTGTGGTCATATCTTCCTGACAACAGGGGCAAAACCAAATATAATGGAAGATTCATCATGTAAATTTACAGGAAGATTTTGGATTCAGATGCAGTGCTAACACAATGAATCAAATTCTAAAAGCAAATATTAGTCTTTCTTGAGACAGGTCTCTATACTCAAGCATGGAAAAGGTGGCATTTAAACAAATGAAATTAAGTATATTTTCTTGGTTTTCTCATTTATGTGCGTTTATGTTGTTCTCCATTTGAGTTTTATGATTCAATTTAAAACCAGCAATTCATCAGATACTTTTTGCAAGTATTAGAAAATCCAATATCTTGTAACTTTGTAGTTCTTTCAGGAGTCTTCCAATCATCTTCATCTCTCTCTTTCACACTTAAATGTGTACACACACTTAGGTAAAGAGTTTTTTTGAGATCACAATATCTGACACTTAAGAGATTGTTTACAAGTGAACAAAGTGCAGATTTGAAGGTAATGAGATAAAGTCAGCGGAAATGTGGAGAACATGTGACATAAGGTTTTGAGGCTCTTCTTAGTGAAAAAAATCTAAATTTCAGAATTCAAAGTCAGTTTTAATTAAGATAATACTGTGGTCAGAAGGGACCAAGATTATATCAATGAGAAGTCCATAAAAAACTATGAAATCTGAAAGCTTGAATGTAAACTTCTTTTCATGAGTGGTCTATTGCAAAATTTCATTTCTATAGTCTAATCTTTTTTCTGTTTGTTCTTGCTGGACACTTTTTAGCTCTTATGTTTGCTAATAGATAACTGTAAAAGTCTCAAGCTCTTGAAGTGCCTATTCTTTCAAATTGTTTATTTGTGCTTTGAGACAAACATTTAAAACAAGAAATATGGGAGAAATGAAAATTGCTTTAGATGGCATCAAAGTAACAGATCAGAGGGTATATTTTCTGTATTTCATGTAAAAATATACTTTTTGCTAGAGTGGCTTGAGACTGCTAATAGCATATGCATCTCATAAAACATGATTCTTTGGAAGAATATCTCTACAAATTTTAGAGTAAATAGCTAGCAAATCATTATCTAACTTGATTAAAAACACATTCTTCTAAGGAGAGTATTAACTATCACTACCACTGGTCAAAGAATACATGGGTATACGTCTCCCAGTGATAAACTCTGAGGGCAATATCTGGAACAGCTGGGTTTTCAGGCTATCCTTTCCAAAAGTAGCTTTATGGCCTATGATTTTACTTCTCAGATTTCTAAAAATTATTGTAATGCTGATCATGAAATAAGAAATATGATGGTGTACTAAGAAAAAGAAGAATGTTATTTTTTTTACACCATGTTGAATAATTCACATACAGGCATACTGTAACTGTAAAGCTAATTTTTTTGTTGGTTTTTTTTTCTCCCATCCATTCATGATCGATTTCATGTGAAATATGAAAGCTAAAATATATAATGCATTGTTACATGCAGATTTATCATGTAAAATTGCACTTAAAAACTAACAGGAGACTGTGTAGGACCTATAAACATCGTTAGCTGTGAAACAGGCAACTTTGTTACAACAACTAATTCGATACCAGCATTTACATGGATGCAGAGAGAGGCAGGGGCAGGACAGAGCAGGTTTTGGCACTGAAGCTACTTTTGGATCAGCATGCATTGGCCCAGAAGGAAAGGGTTGTGGTCCACACTGCAGCCTGCACCAGACCTGATCCATTCTGCTGCTCAAGACATTTTCCCTCTTAGAAACTGCAAGAGTTCCTGCAGCAGGTTAAAGAATTGCAGCAACTTCTGACCTGGAAATGGCCAGGGTTGGATTGGTCTTGTACATGGCATCTGCATGGGGGTCGAGGTGTAGGCTAGCGTTGGCACTGTAGGTGCTGGTTCTGGATTCAGGCCCATCTGGACCAGGATCCAGTTGTAGAAGTACTGAGTGGAGTCTCCAGGCTGTTTGGTTCTGCATAGCCTTTTCTCCAGCTGGTCACACCAGCTTGCCAGAAGTCAGCACAGTTATGTCTGCAGACAAGGGTCCCCCACTGCTACCCTGCAGCAGAGCAGAGGATTAAAGTGGCATTGCATACTTGCAAACAAGTAGAACTCCAACTTAACTACAGATATTTTTAATAGTACATAACTTAGCTAACAGCTATAGTCTATTGCCACTATTTATTTACTTTCTCTCAATGTCCTACAATATCACTCTGTTGGGAAACACAGATACAAAAATGTGATAACAAATACTTAATCTGTACCTATTCAGAAAACCGCACTGTAGTGATGCTCTTCTATCAGAGCCATTCATATGAGCAATGAACTTAATCATAAAACATAAAACGATGATTTAGTCAAAGCAATAGAAAGCAGTACTCTTCTTGAAAGGAAGGCGGGATTTGTATAGTTCATAAGGAAACATTTTCCCCTGCCTTGAAAGCAGTGTTGGGTATGTATTGTAAAGCCAAATGAGAATGTTTTATTGAAAATATATTATTTTCATGTTTGAATATTAATTAGTCTCTTTGGGGCTTTGTTGCATAAAATTATTATGTGTCAAGAGTATATAATCCAAACAAAAAAAACTGTGGGGAAAACCAAAATTTTTACATATGTCATTATCTCAGATAGGTGAACTCTCTTCAGTAAGTCAGAACCTATGCAGACACAGAAATTTGCGGAACAGAAGTACTTGTAAATCGTTGTAAATAATTGCAAAAGAATGACCATAGGAAGAAAGCAGAAACTGCTGAAAATGTTGAGCAACACAAAATGGCACTTGCATATCACTAGGAATCCCAGATAAGACTGAAAAGTCATGCAATTATTTGATCATAAATTTCTTTTATGCAATTATTTGATCATAAATAAATACAGTTATTTGAATTTAATTATTTCATTATTGATTTCCTGAATCTAGGCTTGAGATATCCCAGTTTTTAATATAAATATATTGGCTCGTTGCCATTCTTTTTCTTGTGTTTGTGCCCCTGCTAACGAAGTCTCAGTGTTGCCATTGACTACAACTGTATGTTTGTTACTTAGGCACCCACAGGGAGGAGATAACCATTTCATATTGCCAACACTTTTTTCTAAATAGATTGGCTATGTACAGTGCTCACTAGATCTAAATATCTTTTGCTGAGCAATCAAAGCACTAAATGTTATTAAAGGTTCTCTGAATTTTTGAGACAAGTAAGCAAAATTATTAAAGGGAACCCTTAATGTCTGTGAGAATGTAAAGAAATACATCAGTGCTAATAGATTTTTTAGTTAAAAAGATGTTTTAAGGAAGCATTACAATGTTAATAATAATCACATGGTTATCAGCCAGGAAAGATTCTAGGAACTACTGTAGTGTTAGAGGGGGCATAAAAGGCTTGAGAAAATGAAGAACCACCTAGAGGCTCAACTTTAATTATGCATTTATAAAAAGGTAGTATAATTATTGTCACTGGACATATGATAATTCCAAGTTTGGAGTACTGGTTTGCTGCAGCCTGGTGGGGATGGTAGAGTGCTGCAAGCTTCCTGGAGAAGCGTGCCAAAGGGACAGCTCTGGGGCACAGGCATGTCCTTTTCCCAGTCCGGGGAGCAATGCTCGGCTCGGCTGCTGCTTTCTCAGGCAACACAGAGAGAAAGGGACTAGAGCTCTGTCCAGCGTTCCACAGAGATTTAGCCTTTATTAAAGAAGACCTCTCCATCAAGGGACCCAGCACAGACGCTCCCTGAACTGGGGAAAAAGCAGGGTAGATAGGGAAGATGAGGGGCAGGGCAAAACCAGTGGGCACAGGGGCAGAGAGTAAAGGGAAAAGCTGATGGGTAACCAGGGATCAACATAGGTTATGGAGAGCAAAGGTCTCTGGGAGAGAAATTTTGCTCTCCATAACCACAGGGTCTGTGGATTAAGGATAAGTTCTCCAAGGGAGCACACCAAGCTCTCCGTTGGCCAGTTCTTTGGCCTCCACACTGGTTAAAAATTTAAAATGTTTCGATGAATCCCAAGCCATCCTTAGAATTGAATACCTGATAATAATGCCAGGACTTCTGGCATGGAAAGTCAATATTAGAGAGCATTAAGATTCCCCCCCCCCCCATAAGAGGGTGAGACATAGGCTGCCCCATATGTTATGGGAACAGCTGGTCAGGTGCTTCACTGAATCTGATAAGTCTTGTGTTACTGTGTTAAAGAAAAGCCAAAAAACTAAACCATCATGTTGTAGGCTGATAATAAAATATTCCTGTTCTTAGAGGAATGTGACTGAAGCCCAGTGTCAAAATATAAAGAAGGCATATATGGCATGAAATCTGTACATGTCTTTTGTATGGTATGGCTACAACCAAGGAATATTTCAGTATGTGCCTTTTGATGAACATGCACTGGCATTGAACTTGAGACAAAGAGGTCTTTCTCCACTTCATTTTCTTCTTCTCCCTCATCCCTTCAGCAGTTTATTAAACTTTGAAAGCAGTTAAGTTGAGAAAAGGCAGACCTTCTGGTTTCCCTGTAGTGGTACCAAACACACTGATATTTCTGCACTTTTCTGGAAGAAAAGAGAAAGTTTGGGAAAGTCATGTCTTTACAGTATAAAGGTTGTCTCAGTATGAAAAGCCACTCTAAATCTGGAAATTCAAAACACACTTGGATCATTTGCTATCTTGCTGATCAAGAGTTTTTGTTAATCAATATGCCTTAGGCTACATGCCCATAAAAATTACCATTCTTTGTCATCTTCATCCCAGCCAAACGCAACAAACAGATAATAAACATCAACACTGTATAATAAATGTGATAAATAGCTAGTGAGTAAGCCTGAAGTGGCTTTATATGAAGTGCTTTGTGGATCCCAGCACACTGTTTAGCTTTGTTTAATCTATTGCTTTTAGCTGTGGTATGTTCTGGGATTTCTTTATTACAGCCTAATGTAATAATTGTGTCTATAAGGACTTATTGAGCAAACATCTCAACAGCTAAATTCTTTGCCTGCTGGGATCTGCAGACTTCACTTAGGTGCTGTAGGTGCCCATGTATGGGTGGGAGGTATTTTATTATTTTCCAGTAAGACATTTTGCATGGGAATAATGGGAAATTCCCATGCCAGAAATCTTAATCTGTATTCAAAAACTTTCAAAAAATTTCAAACTCAGAAACCATGTCATGGTACAATGACATATGATCAAATATGATAATTTAGTACTTTATTTTCATATTGAATCCTTTTGAAGAAAAAAGAAAAGAAAAAAAGAAAAGAAAAAAAGAAAAGAAAAGAAAAGAAAAGAAAAAAAGAAAAGAAAAGAAAAGAAAAGAAAAGAAAAGAAAAGAAAAGAAAAGAAAAGAAAAGAAAAGAAAAGAAAAGAAAAGAAAAGAAAAGAGAAAAGAAAATTATATTATCAAATTCAGCAATAGGGTAAGATAAAATAAATTAAGCTGATTTGTATTAGTTATAGTCTTCAAACTACTTTTCACTATAGGTATTAGTCATAGCAGGAAAGTAGTACCTACAAATACTGTTGCAAGACAGAAGAGGTGGGGATTCATTTCACCAACTGAAGATGTAGTTAATAATCAAGCAATTGCCTTGAAGTCTCCATTGTATAGCTGCTTATCTATCTACCTATTTATATATGTCACTGACTTTTTAGAAGCTTCCTTAGCTCTGGTTCAGGTGATAGAGGACTGTTGTGTCCAGCAAAGAGGCAGGGAGAGATCAGCCCCAAGTATATACTTCCTTGGATACCTGATTTCTTTTATGCGGAGTAGCAAAAGCAGAGACTTATGGACTGTAGCACTGATATCAGAGTTCTATGCCACACTGTAGGGATTACTTCATTCACTTTACATTCTTGAATGCACTTTGCATAATTCTGGACTTTAATTCCAGGACCTTTATTCCAGGAGATTTGACAAGGAAAGGGTTTTGGTTAGGATTGCTAGGGTGATCAAATTTGTATTTGGAGAATAATAAAAAAATTAGATTTAACCTGATATTTCCTTATAGGGAGGAGATAGTATAGCAATTTGCTCAATCGTGTTAAGTTGTACTTCTAACAAATAAATGAGCAATGTTTCTCTAACTACCACTTCTTTTTGTAGTCATACTCATTATAGCCTATTGTTACTGCCAATGGACTATGAAAAGTAAAATAAACGGATAATTTCTGTAACTTTTGATCTGGTCAATTAGTAACCGCATTCAAGAATAACCACATTTTTTGGGGCTTCTTGTACTTGCCTACTTACTAAGTTCTTGATGAAGTGCTGTATTCCATATGCAAAATATTAAAAGGTCCACTTTCAAATTTACTCAGCTGCTGGAACATTTTTAAGTTGCTTTTAGATAAGCAAGCTCATGCAATAACTAATAGACATATAATTCCACTGACAATGCTGCTGGAAAAGGAAATTACAGACCAGAAATGCATCAGTTTCTAGTGCAGAGGACACTTCGATGAGTTCATTTAAAATTATTTGGTGTTTAAGAAATATTATCTCTTCTAATTGCAACACCCAGCTTAGGCAGAAAGAAACCCTCTGAAACAGTGAAAGCCTTTACCAAAAACTTTTCCAGCTGCAGCATGCAATCCCCATGAAAGCAGTTTAAATAAATAGACAGATGCCTGGGTTTGACTGGAGAGAGAATGGTCTCACATGAAAATTGGCTACTCAGGGTGATGGAATGTTATAAACAAGATCCAGTTCATGCTCTGTGCCAGCTAAGAAATTTTTATGGCAAGATGTAGCAGCTCAGTGTTGCATGCAGTGCCCTGCAGCCATCACACCTTGCCTGGAAGACTCCACAGAAGAGCTGTCTTTTTGTGGGCAGATAAGTATTGTAATTCAGTTTTACAGTAGAGGAAACATGCTTTGGAAATCTAAGATTTATGCAGTTCAGTGACTCTTAATTTATCCTTGATACATAGAGAAGAGAGAGTGGTTCACACTGAAATACAAGAGTAGAAAGAAATTCACATTGAAGGTGACAAATGAAATTTTCAGCTGTAAGTATGATGTAACCTTTTGAAGACCTTTTGCTATTCTAGATGATTTGAAAGGCGCTTAGAATCCATTATTTAAATAGTTATGTGGTAGATGTGAATTTTATTCCTAAAAACTTGCCATTTAGCTCCAATTCACATTGCTTGATCTCTTCTTCTAGCTCTCCCCCACTAAAAGCAAACTTGAGAAGTGCTCTGATCCTGTCAGTTTAGTCTGCTACTATGAGCTGAAAATCAAAGCCTGTATAGCCAAAGCTTTGACAGCTTCAATGACTTTGCCTTTTCAGAATGTATTTAATTCCTCTTTTCATGCATTGGCACAGACATGCCTCTCAGATGCTCTTCAACTACAGCTGTGTGCACTTGTATTGACAAACTTATCAAATAAACTCAAAGGGAAATAGATAAGTAGAAAGACATTTTCCTATTGAAAACAAAATATGAAGGAAAAGAGGAAAAAAATTGATTTTTTTTTTAAATAGGCCAAACCGATTTGCAAATATTTCCTCAAGCAGGCAATTGCAGTTTGCAGGGAAGGTAATTGTGGTATCGCAATTATTGAATAGCTTTCATCTATGATATATTTATATTGTATGCAGGTTTCACAAGAACCAAGTAGATTTGAATGCCCTTCTATTAATATATAATATCTTATAATCTGCCTGTCTCATGGTGTGCTGATATTCTGTTTTTCCGCAAATGGGCCGTTTCCCAAATGCCTGCAAACACTTGATCTTTTTTGGTTTTGTTCACTGTGCTTACTTTTGTACCTTGGTTTACGCAAACCCACTGCAGTTTGCACCAATGGAAGGATGCTGCTGTACAGCACACCTCGCTCTGAAGACTGTCATTGGGAACATTTTGGTCATCTTTAAAATGTGAATATGCCTTCTTTTTGCTGTGTGCCTCAGTTTATACAGTGCAGTCATCTCTGGCCATAAGGCCAGGACACTAGGGAAAAAAGCAGTTGCAAGAAACAGAGATGTTGCTGTTCTTCAGAGGGAGCGGAACAAAGACAACATCTTACTAAATAATTGTCAAAGCTTTCTGCCAGCAATGTCTTTTCCAGACCAGACAAGAAGAAGAATAGACTGTGG
Organism: Anthoscopus minutus; assembly: GCA_013399455.1. Lineage (NCBI taxonomy): Eukaryota > Metazoa > Chordata > Aves > Passeriformes > Paridae > Anthoscopus > Anthoscopus minutus. The sequence goes on from VWYI01026729.1 coordinate 18,301, forward strand.
AGAGTAACATCAAGAGTCGTTTCAAATTAACATCTCGATTCACCTGAATGTGGTGGTTGGATATCTCACAACAACTTGTCAAATAGTTTGGACATGTGTTGGTGTCTGGAAGAGGGATATTGTAGCAGAACTTGGAATGTATTAAAATGGGAGTCTTCTGTGATGACTTCTGAGAGCCAGACTCCTAAGATGTAGCATAAATCACTTCAGTGCTATTTTTTAAACTGCAGCTGCTTGAAGCTTTCTAGTTAAAAAAGGTCATAGGATAGATTATGCTAGGATAGATAGGAGGCTAAGTACAGATTGTAATTTAACAATACACCAGCTGCTTCAACTGCTCTTAGTTATCATTTTGCCATAGTAACATTCACAAAAGTCAGAGAAAACTCAGCTTCAGACATGAAGCTGAAGGACAATCATATCTTTTGGTTAAGAAAAGAAACAGAACTCCTAGAAGCACAAACAAAATCTCCAATAAATAGAACTAAATGTAATGATAACTATGTGTTTGAGTAAAGGTCTAAGCTTTCCAGTGATGTTAATGATGTCATTGTGTCTGTATTTATTTCTTATCAATTAAGGAAGATGAATCATAGAATCATAGAATGGTCTGGACCTTTAGGCTCATCTCATTGCAGCTCCCCTTCTGCTAAACCAGATCCCCATATCACCTGCCCTTGAATACTTACTAAAATTGCAATTCTGTCACTAGAACTTTACAGTATTATTTCAGTTTATTGCAAAATTCTGAGCCTTGATCCTCTGCCATCACTTAGGAGGCTGCTGCTTATTAAAAGAAAGTGCTCAGTGTCAGATACACTAAAATGAAATGTTCAGCGTTAGTAGTGATATGCCTTGGCTCTGAACCTAGATGTGATTTTTCAGGCAAATGCACAATTTTGTTTGCTGCCAGGGAGACCATAATTTTCATGTTTCTGTTGTTCAATCAGATAACTAAGCACTAGAGTTCCAGGGATGTGTTATCCAGGCCACTGGTTAAATTCCCCTTGATACATTCAGCAAAATCTATGAAGCAACTTGCTTCTAAGCATGTCACATACTGTACTGTGGTATTCTTGTAGCAAGAGTATCTGCTTGGTACATCAGACACTTAGTGTCCCCTATCACTGTCCTTTCCTTGACCCTGGTAAATACAGCTTTTATTAACTCATATTTGAACACCTGCAGACAGTTTCAGGATTGCTCTCATTTTTGCAGTTCTCCAACCCTCAGCAAAAAAGCAGTAATATAATGTCTGAAATATCTGTTCATCACATAAACACCTAATATGCTTGGTGAAAACAGAATTTACCTTGTACCTATTGGGCATGGTTCACATTCGTGGGAATGTGGGTAAGGACTCTGCACCATAGCTCTTCACCTCTGGCTAGCTCCATGGCAACAAACTAGAACCCACTCTAACCTGTTTTGATGATCAGTAAATGTCAGCTATGTCCTGAAAGAAATCAGGTTGGTTTTTTTTAATAGACTTTTCTGTTATGGCCATTCTCCACTGTCTCACATTTCAACCCAGCAAAGCATCTGGGCTACAGTTAGTAAATGCAAAATATTCCTATTTGTCACTGCCATGTTTCAAATGCCACTGGCATTTTTAAAGCCCTCATCAAGGTGTAAGTAAACTGTTAAATCCTATTTTGTGCCAGTGGTCCCCTGCCTGATTTCTAATGCCATCACACAGCTAATGAGCTGCTGAAAGCTCTGTCTGAGGTTTGAAATCCCAGTGGTGGTGCATCCCAGAGTTTTGTGCATGAACTCCATGCAGTTCAAACAAAAAAAAAATTGTATTTCCAAAGGAATAGTAAGTGCCTCGGTTCCCATAGTGTTTACTTGATCAAAATCTTGATTCTTCAAGTATATTCAAAGATTCGTGGTGTTTATGGACTTAGTACGCATTCAAAAGATGTAAAAATATTGCAATTCTAAAATTTTGTAACGATTGCTAGCTAAATTTACATGCCAGTAAAGTTAGAGAGATATCTGATTTGTGGAATATGACTGAGTTAGGCCACTTTCCTGAATTCCTGTGATTTAAAGACATGGTCATTACCAAGGTAATACATCTTGCACATCTTGAAAATTATCACATTTGCTGATTTGCAGTTGCCCGGGACCTCCAGACTCCCCAAAACTTTGGAAATGCTTTGGAAAAACTCTCATGATGACATCAGCCAGCTCTTTGCCCTTGGATTAATCTCATTAGGCCTCCCAAAGTTATAAGGAGGAGCAGATCATGCACAGGTTTGGGGGAAGACCAAAGCAGGATGTTTAAACTCCACAGCTGACTTCTGTCTCTGCCTGGTGCCTTGTTCAGCTGGGCAATAGAGTTTGATTACTAGGTGAATGTGGAAGGGGTTAGGTTTTGGCCGGGTTTCTTTATCTTTATGAGGTGAATGTGGAAGGGGTTAGGTTTTGGCAGGGTTTCTTTATCTCAAGACTAACCTAAAAAGATGATAAAGGCATATTGCCCCTCCATCCCTTAACTCCTATGAGATATGTATGCTGTCAAACTGTCCAACTGATTCTCATCTTCAGGTTTTTGGAGTGTCCTAAATATGTAGTGTAGCTGGAAAAAGCAATCACTACTGGAAAGTGGTAGGAGGCTGGCTGGTAAGTAAACATCTCAGAAATGTTGCTTGCCAGTCTGATTATTTAAAAACTGTTTAGGGAAGACTGCCCAGGGTCAGCACTCTTTAGTACTGACATGAATTCAGCATCTCAGCCCTAGGTATAACAGAGCTGGCAAAAAGGGTCAGGAGCTGCTCAAGGTGAACTGCATACAGTATGGAGCTATTGCAGTCATTAACCAGGAAGTTCTGGGGGCACAGAGCTGAAATCCCACTTGTCTAAATTCTGAATGTATTAGATCAGCATATGTAATACATTTCTAAGTGACATTTGCAGTCTTTCTTTAAGACAGGCTGATAGATTATCTAAGTCAATGTAGTGTCTTTTTATTTCTTAGGTTCATGAGGACATTTCAAACAACTTCTGCGAAAGATTGCCTGTCCTTGTGAGCATTTTAAAGTAAATTAGTAGGTCAGTTTTGGAGAGAAAATTTCTGTGGAAGATCAGCATGTGGTCTGTGCAACTTGTTTCACAGTGACCAGGGTGGTGCCCAAGATTTGGTTCTGCGTGGGGGGCAGCCCGAGCTCCTAAGATCCTCAGGCAGCTCAGGTCCTGTGTAACATATGTGCTGAATTCAGCCCAAAGTAGACCCAGTGACTTGTCCTGACTACCTCAAACTTTACAGCAATGGATGACAGTGTGAAATACTCTGGTATGTTCAACCTGTCCTTGCCCTCTTTCTTAGGCATCTTATTGAAAAAAAAATACAGGCTAGATGGATACAGATGCATCTGACCTGGTCAGACAATTTTATCAAGATTACAGGGATCCTTGCCACTCCATGAGCAATTGAACAGACAGCTCTTATTTTCTAGCAATGTCTTAATCTTGCAGGATCATCAGGAAGTACAAAAGCAG